>PVJD01006277.1:0-100937 GCA_004026545.1 Mormoops blainvillei
CGGGAGCTCCCAAGGCTGGCAGGGCCAGGGGCTGCGGCTGCCTCTGGGTCTTCTGGGGGCAGCAGGGGTCAGGGGCAGAACCTGGGGACAGCCGCTCCAGACGAGGGGGCCCAGGGAAGCTCACTGTGCCCCCTTCCCATGGGCACAGCCCATTTGGGGCACAAAGCCGTGGGGGGGGGACCTGGAAGGGCAGAGGTGCACCCCCCACCCTCGCGCCCTTCCGCATCACCCTTGTCCCATAAGGAAACGTGTCAACACCCAGGGCACACGGTGTCCCACCAGCTCCTGATGGGGGTGGGCGATGACAACCGGGCAGTGCACCGGCCCGAAGCCTGAAACGCTGGGCACAGAAGCGCCCTTCAGATAAGGTCAGGGGTGTGGAAGTGGGCAGGAGGGAAAGCCCCCCGCAGCGGGACGCCCACCTCCCGGCACTGCCTCCAACCCAAGACCCTCCTCCTCCACTGGCTCGTCCGCAGCACAGTTTTTTTGTTTTTGTTTTTTGAGACTTGGTGGGATGACCCAAACTTCTGTCCCTTCAGGACCCAAGTCCTGTCTGGGCCTGTCATCAATGGACTCCTTCCCTTTTCCCAACAGGATAAACCACTGAGCGCCACAGGGAACCCCAGGGCTCCTCGCATCGTCCACTGCCCCCCCCCCCAGGTGGTCCCCAGGTGTAGCGCTAATTCAAGTTCCCTCTGGCGACTGGGACCAGTGTCCCAGGCAGCACAGGGGCCCAGAACCAGCCCGTGGGGATGGGCCACCTCAGCTTTAATGTGTCAGAAGCACCACGGTCTCCCAGTGGAAGCACGCCTCACTAGGACACGAGCCCTTTGCGGAAAAACTTTACCTGCCTCTGGTCTAAAGGAAAAGACAAGAAATTCTCTCTCCTAGTTTTAGCATAAAACACCCTGAAGAAGTTCTCTGATTGGCCTGGCTTAAGTCACATGATGACACATGATCAGGGGGATGGAGAGCTGACCTGTTGGTCTTCGGGCCCATGCCCACCACCCACCATGGCAGCTCCTCTGGGGCCCCATGATGAGAATGGAGCCAGACCAGAGACTCACGAGGTGTGGGTAGAGGGGGTAGGCAGTTTCAGGCGGACAAACACAAGGACTGCCCAGCAAAGGAACAATGACCTTTGTTCCTTTGTTCAGTGTGCATGTCGTAAAATGTATCAGAACACCAAATTGAAATTTCAAGAGACAATAGACGTGGATTCTCAAATGAGGTGTCAGGTCGCCATAAGTAGACTGTCAAGGGCAATACTTGGGAACCTGTCCCAGACCTGCAATAAGACCTACGAGGAAGAGAGGGGACCTGGTAACATGACCTTGCTGGCGCCCAGCGTTTGGGGGCGCGCCTTCCTTCACCCGAAGCCCAACGAGTGTGCCTTCCCCAGCTTTCCTCAGAAAGCTCAAGACGTGGCCTTCACAGTGGACTGCGGATGGACCCCAGCCGGGGGACAGGGGCCCAGGAGCTGTCAGGAGGAAGCGGCAGGAGTGTGCTGCCCTCTTGGGACCTGCCCGCTCCCAAACTTTGTCAGGGCCAGGGCTGTGAGCATGCTTCCTGTGGACAGACAGGCACCAACTAGACAGATCATGTTAGGTCCTGTCTAATCATCCTCATAGAAGGGCACGGGTGCCCTGTAGCCAACAGGTGAATTCACACCCAGGAAGACAACAGGTGCTCAGGAGCGGGAAGAGCAGGGGCTGCCGAGGGGCCTGTGAATGTCCCCAGGAGAGCGGATCACCTTACCCTCTGCCAGGCCAGAGGTGAGACCACAGCCCTTCCCCACACCTCATCCTCCACCCTGGCGGCTGGCAGCAGTGCCAGGTGAGTGGAAGGAGGGCACACTGACCGAGAGAGGCTCATGGGAGGAAGGCGGGAGAAGCCAAGCACAGCCCTTCCCCAGTGCTCACCCTAGGTCCTAAAAGGCCCAGCTGGGCCCCAGGGAGAGAACCAAAGTCAAATCCAGTCCAGAGGCCTAAGCCTGCGGACCTGGACATTCTAATTTCGGAACAGAGACCTTGTTGGCAGTTTGAAACCGCACGTGCGCACTTCACCGCGCTGGGGATAAGGTTGGGCTTAGCCCGGCTTGCTTGTTGCAAAGACCGGAGACCCACTGGAGCCAGCCCCAGTAGGAGGGGACTGCAAGGGTGTTGTGGCCTGTGTTCATGCCCCCCAAACCCCATGAGCTGAAATCCTACCCCCGCCCCCTACCGCCCCAGGTGATTAGGAGGTGGGGCCTTTGGGAGGTGATTAGGTCAGGAGCGTGCAGCCCTCAGGAATGGGATCCCTGCCTTCTCAGAGGATGGAGCTCCCTCTTTCCTCCGCGGGAGGACACAGCATGGCAGCCTTCCATAAACAGGACTAACCCGGAACCGGATGGTGCTGACACCCCAGTCCCACACTTCCAGTCTCCAAAACTGTGGGACACACGTTTCTGTTTTCAATAAGCCACCCAGTCTCTGGCTCTTTGTGATACAAGTCTGAAGTGACGAAGACAGATCCGAGGAAGCTCGTGGGTGCCTGAGGACACTGGGATTCCCTGGTCTGGGGACCCAAGACTGCACCTTTCACCAGCTGATCAGAGAGCCCCTTGTTTCTGAAACAGTAAGTCTAATGTATGATACCAGCTACCGACGTGAACACTTACTGAGTCCGGCACCTTGAAAAGTGCTCTACAGGTGAGTATTCACCTGCTCCTCTGAGAATCACTGAAATGATGAGGTAGGTCCTATTATTATACTATTTCTTACACCTGAGGAAACGGAGGCACAGAGAGATTTTGTTTCCATACTCACAGGTACCTGCTGTGCAGAGGGCTAAGAGAAACTACAGGGTGAGTTGGGTCTGATGTAGCCCAGGGAGTTAGGCGAGGCTGCCCTGAGCCAGCGATACCAAATGATGTACCAAAGCCCTGGGGCAGGAGGGAGCAGGAACAGTTGAGGAGCAGCAAGGAGGCCACCGGGACTGGAGTCAGAGGCCGAAGAGGGTGAGGAGGGGGTAGAGGGCCAGGCAGGACCGGGCTGAGCCTGCTGCGTCCAGGGGTGAGAGGAAACATGGCCCAAGTGGGGACATTGTGGGAATGAAGGACATTGTTATACTTACACTGGGACAAAGGCAACAAATGGGGACCACCCCAGACAAGTTCGGATGTCAGCCTTTTTGTTTCCCCCCTTTTGAGGTATTACACACATACAATGAAGTGCACAAATATTTAGAGCACGGTTTGATTAAGTTTTATTTCTGTACAGATCCATGCAGCAAGCTGGATAAGTCTGATCAAGACGCAGAAGCTCCCTCGCGTTCCTTCCAGTTCATAATCCCCCGCAAAGAAACCGCTCCTCTGACCTCTAACACCCAAGATTGTTTTTGCTGGTTTTCAAAAAATTAAGGTGTAATATGTAAGAGTGATATGCACCGCTCTGAAGTGCACCGGTTGAAGACTTACTTGAACGCGCCCCTGCGTAACCACCATCCAAATCAACATCTAGCAGCTCCGCGCTCCCTCCCGCGCATTTGCATCCGTACCTCCACGGAGGCAGCTACCCTTCTGGCTCCTGTCTCCGTGGGTTAGTTTTGTTACAGGCTCCTTCAGTTTTCCGCCAACCCTTTATCTGAGCCCCCACCTGCTCCACGCTGCTGTCTTGCCCCTGCGGAAGCCCCTTGCCCTCCCCGGGTCAGGGTTCCCGCCGCCCTGCACCCTCGCTCCTGCCTTCATGTACCCATAGCCTCGGTGACCTCCCGCGAGTCCCAGGCGGCCCCTCCTCTCCTGATGCCAAGGGTTGGTTTGGGTGCGCGTATTCTCCGTCACCCTCCTGCACCCAACTGAGCCAACAGCTTCAGTATAAGCAGCGACTCGCTGGGCACACCCAGGCTGGCGACAAACAGCCGGCCGCTTCCTACCAAACTGCCACTCAGACATTTTATATTTGCGGGAGGCCTAACTGGACAGTGGAACTGGAAGTGGCCGCTGCGGCGGGCGTGGCGAATTCACCGGGCGCTGGCCCGTCGCCTCTCCCGCAGCCCCGCCCTGACCCGGCCTCGGGCTTCCGTCCGTCCAGTCAAAGGTGGGCTCGCGTTTCCAAAGGCCGCTCCGGGCTAGGGAGCAGCCCTGGTTAAAGCCGCGGAGGTGCCCACAGCTGCAACTGCGGGGCGGCCCCGAGCCTCGCGGTCCCCTGGGGACCCAGAGCAGGCGCCCGCTAGGGTCCCGCACCCCGAGGGTCGGTCCGCTAAGCGCTGGCAGACGCCGCCCGGACACCCTCTGCACAAGCGCTGGCGCCGCAATCTCAGCGGCGCACTGGCTCCTGCCGGCCCCGCCCCCCGCCTTCCCAGCATCCCGGCCTCCCTACGGCGAGCGGCGAGGTCCGATCCCGCCGGGAGACATGAGCCGGGACGCAGGGGCGGGGCGGCGCGCTGAGGTCAGCGCGGCGACGGCCGGCCCCGCCGTGGTTGGCTGCGCCCGCGCTGGCCGCGCCCTGGTTGGCTGCGGGCCGCGGGGCTGGGCCGCCGGGTCGGAGCTGGGGTCGGAGCTGGGGCGCCGGTCGGGCTCGCGCAGCGCTGGGGTCCGCGTCTCTCCAGGGCGGCAGCGGCGGGGAGGGCGCGGCCGCGGGCGGGGCTCAGGGGCGCAGGCGGGGCGGGCAGCGTGGGGCGGGGAGGGCGGCGGCGCCGAGGGGAGGAGACCGGCCCATGGACCCGCGGGGCCCGGCGCCCCAGACGCTGCGCTGCCGGGACCGAGCTCAAGATGTCTGCCTAGGCCGGGGCGCGACGACGCGGACTGGGCGGCGACGAGGCGCTGCCAGGGCTTGCGGCCGCCGGGTCCCCGAGGGCTCGCCCTGACGGACTGGCCGAGCGGACGGCGAGAGGCGGGCGCGTGGGGAGCGGGCCGCGCGGCACCATGTCGGCCAAGGTGCGGCTCAAGAAGCTGGAGCAGCTGCTCCTGGACGGGCCCTGGCGCAACGAGAGCGCCCTGAGCGTGGAGACGCTGCTCGACGTGCTCATCTGCCTGTACACGGAGTGCAGCCACTCGGCCCTGCGCCGCGACAAGTACGTGGCCGAGTTCCTCGAGTGGGGTAAGTGCGCGTCGGTCTGACCCTCAGCCACCCAGCCCCGGCCGGGTCGGCCTCCTCCTCCGCGCCGCCCTCCCTCACGCTTCCTTCCACCCGCCGCCCCGTCCCTCTCCGGCCGCTGCGGTCCCTTCGCGGCTCGCGGTCCCTCCCTGCGCTCTTCGGCCTTCGCACATCCGCGTTCGGCCGTCCCGCCCCCTCATCCTGCCCCTAGGAGCCACAGCCTTCGTCACCACCTCCCCCCCGCCCCGCCGCCGCGCCGGGCCATCGCCCCTGCCTCTTCCTAGACCCACCCTTCAAGTCTGGATATCATTTCCTGCAGCCCTGCCTGGGATATCCGCCCCCGCCCCCCGCTCCCCGCTCCGGGGTCCGGAATCCGCGCCCAGGGCCGCCCCGCACACGCTCCGCTGGCTTGCGGGGGCAGCCGCCGGAGCTTTCCCGGCCGCCTTCCCCGCCGCCCGCCCGCGGGCCCCCCAGCCCGGTGCGTCTCCTAGGTGACAGCCGGTCTCCGTCCCCTTCACTGTAGCAGCGCCCAGGGAGTTTTAAGGTTAAAAACCTTATTATTTTGAGTACACCATGCAAGAGCAAATTGATTTTTTCTTTGTGATTGCACCAGACCCTTGCGATACTTGGGGGGGGCGGGTAGTCGGAATCATCTGTACGTGGAAGTCGTTTAAAAACTTTCTCCGTCTGATTCTTGTGTGTCTTCTGTACTTTATTCAAGGGTCCGAAGTGTTCTGATCGTTGATGGACTAACCTGTAATGCTTTCTTAGGGCTCAGGTGTGATTAAGCCACGCAGTGACCATTAGAGTCCGGAAGGCTGGGTGCGGTGAAACCCTTTGGCTCCACCTTCCCCTGACGTGGGCAACCTGTCAGGACCCTCAGTCGCCCGAAAGCTGGGGAGACCGGTGCTGCTGGGCTCAGGCCGCACCAGGAAAACCCTGCCCCTGGGTCGTTTGTGCCATTGGGCTAGGACTGTGCAGTCGGAACCAGTCCCCTCTAGGCTCCGGGCTGAGAGCGCTGATGGCCACTTGCGGGAACAAACACGCGTCGTCTGTAGTGAGGCGCCCTGCTCGGCGGCAGTGGCAACTGCAATGAGAATCTTGTTTCCAGATTAAAATCTAAGCTGCCGTGTTCTGGAGAGGGCTTCTGATTTTTGCTGTGAGGTGTTGCCATGGTGCCTGTGACGGCAGCGGCGGGAGGCCCAGCGCCTCAGGACCGCCTGTGATGCTTCGCTGCAGCGGGGGCCCCGTTCTCGGTTCCGTGCAGTGTTCACGTGCTGGGGTCCTTTATCAGAGACCTGCTTTCCAGGTGGAAAATTTACTGACCTCCCAGTTTGAAAGGGAGGCCTTTGGTGCCTGTCGCTGTGAGCCGGTGAGGGGGCTGTGCTTGCCCTTCCTCTGCGGGCGCTTGACCTGGGAGCCCCGAGGTCCGCGGCCAGGTTCACCCGGCCGGCCTGTGAGCAGAAGAGCGATGCAGAGGACGAGGCGGAGGGCCGGCCTTGGCGCTAAGGCGTGGGCCAGCGGCCTCTGGCCTGGGAGGCCAGCAGAGCCGGGCAGGGGCTGGGCCGCAGGCTCCTGGCGCGGCCGCTCACCCGCTCTGCGGCCCGCTGGGCTTTGCTGGAGGAGGCTCTTCCGGCGCGTGCCTGCCGGGGTCATGTGTTTCGGAGGTGCGGCCTTTCCAAACCTAAGCAGGAGCCGCGTGCCGTTAAGATAGAAGTGTTTCAAAATTCTGGCTCTTTGGGAATTATAAAAATAAACACACTGTGCTAAGAACTGAACTTGCACAGAAGTGTGAACTTTACGCTGCAGAGACAACGACTGGTCTTAAACTTCAGGTGGCATTGTAATGAAATACTGGCGCATTGTGGAAGCAGTGTCGAACCTCCTGTGTGGCAGCAGGTGTGTTCGTGGCCCCCCAGGTGCGCAATCGTTACCGCTGCCCCGAGGGCCTGGTGCCCGATCTTCCGCCGGGTCTGGCCTTTCAAAGGGAGCGGCTCATGGAGCGTCGTTAGCGGCCCTAACGACTCCTGCCCAGGAGACACACGCGCAGGCCGCCGGTCTGTGGGGGGTTGAGGTTTTGGAGTCCTCTGTAGGGTGCTTGAAACCGGGGGTGTGTGTTGAGTCCTGTCACGCAGGGGACCAGTCCCTCCCCACTTCCAAATCTTGCTAGTTGTCTAGTGACAATTATGTGGAATTTTTGAAACTTAATGAAAAAAAAAATAGCCAATTCAGCTCAGATTTTGAGACTTATTGGGAAACCTTTGGGGAAATCTGGAATGACTAGGTAATAAATTTTTTATATTTTAAAAGAAGACTGTTTCTGGCTCTAGCTTTCTTATTTCCATAGTGGTTGCATAGGACGAGAGTCAACCTAGGTTCATTGGAGGTTTGTGTCTTTAATTTTCCCTTTATTGTGTTTAAAATAGTTTGATTAGCTTCCTCTATTAAACCACAGACCTTAATTAAAAGTTAGAGATAGTCTGCACGTGCATTTCTTTAAGCTATTCTTTTAATGCAAATTTGATACTGTTTGAAGCAGAGCACATGAAACAGAAATTTCAACAGGTGAGCAGATACGGACAGCTAATATGAGGTGGACTTGTTCTTTCATCTGTTACATAAAAATGCTTTTGCATGTGTTAAATATGTAACGTGACTTAAATATTATGGCTAGTGTGACATGTGGACGGAGCTGCTGTTTGGCACTGGATGGACCGCAGCGTCCCCGTGCCCTCGTCCCCTTGTGGCCGGCAGGCACGGAGGGCGTCTGGGTGGCTGAGGCACACCTCAGGGTGACCGACCTGGGCTGCCAATTCCCAGACCAAGGTCTCTTCCCTCACCCAGACACATTTCCTCTGTAAGGAATAGAATTAGCTTTCCAAACCGTCTGTTTAATTTCCTCCTTTGTGACCTTTCCTGTTGTGATTGCAACCGCGCCTTCTCGGGAGCCGCCCGTGTTGTGAATGCCTGTGTCTGTCAGTGCGCGTTACTCAGCACTAGGTGTGAGCCGATGACTCTGCCCCATTAATGCATTCAGGCTTCCCAGATGGTGCTAAACATCTCAACCTATGTTTTAATTTTCACAGTTTTCCCAGCTAGGATGTTTGCATAACATGGGACATTTTAAAAAAAAAATATTTTATTTTTAGGGAGAGGGGAAGAGAAACATCGGTGTGTGAGAGAAACATTGATCCGTTGTCTCTTGCATGCACCCTGATTGCGGATGGAGCCTGCAACCCAGGCCTGTGTCCTGACCAGGAATCGAACCCGTGACCTTTCACCCCCTGGGACGACACCCAACCGAGTCACACTGGTCAGGGCTTGGGAACACCTTTTTTAAATAACAGATTTCAGAAACAGTTCTTTTGAATAATATGATTTAAATTGTAGGGAATTATTGGGATTACATAATAAAAATCAGGGCAGTGTAATTTAGATTTTATTAGTGGCCATTTGAATTGCACAGATACGGAGCACATGGCATGAGGTGGGACAGTCGGAACCACTTGGCATTACCAAGCGGGCCGTCCTTTTCTCTCCTGAAACCTCTTGTTGACAGTCGGACTTTAAAATGAACAACGGTGTCTGTGAAACGCAGACTCAGCACATAAAACTGTGGTTGGCATGAGCTGTCCTCGCCTGGGGACCCCACCGTGTGAGCAACCCGAAAAGGCGGATGCGCGCGGCGGGTGCCCCTCTTCAGGCAAAACACTCGAATGCACAGGGGCGCGTGGGTGAAAGCCTCACTCCGGGGGGCTGGCAGGCGCTCCCTTTGCCCGGCCTCCTGCGGCAGCCTCGGCGTCCCCAGGGGCCCTCCTGTCTGCTGAGGCTGGGGCTGGGGAGCTCGTGGTCGAACAAGACTGTTAGTTTCAAACTATATTAAGTACAGCCCAGCTGTTGAATGCTGTTCTCAATAAAGAGGTAAGGAGTGTCTTTTCAGACTAATAAATACGGATCTTGCTGGAAGAAACCAAAAATGGATTTTTGAGCTTTTTTTTTTTTAATCAAAAGAGGATAAAATGAAATTAAAGGAAATTTTGAAAGAATTAAAGAAAACAACATCCTGTATTCACATCACTGTAATCCCCATAACAGAACACTGTTTAGTCCCTGTCCCGAGTTTTAAGTTTGATTCTTAGATTTTTAGAATGTTCCAGAATGATGGTATGTTATCGTTATCTTTTCTTAATACATTATCTTTTATTGTATTTTTTCCATTACCATTTGTTCCCACTGTACCCTCTTCCACCCCAACTCTTACCCCTACCGCCTCAATCTAAAGTTATCTTAAATGTGTGTGAGAAGCTCACTTAAATGAAAATGGACTGAGAGAAAAATATATTTCCCTAGATGTAAAATCACAAATGTTTTGACAATATGAAACACACACACATTAAAGTTACGCATGTAATTTTATGTAATGGTTTTTGTTTAAGCAATATTCATTGTTTATGTTGTTGTCATTAGGTAAATATCTAGCAGCCGAGCTATATAGGATACAGTTAATTCCCTGGCTTGGGAATCCTTGGGAATTTTTAATGGAATGAATTATTTTGTCTTTCCTTTAGCCTGGATGCCAGTGTGCAGCCATGAATTTGGTCCCCGTTTTTAAATGGAGCCCCCACCCAGTACAACCGGACCCCTGAGCGACCGCTGCTTCCCACCCTCCCGGAGCCTTCCCTTCCGCCGTCCTGCCCTTTTTCTCTGCGCCTGCTTCCCGGCGGCCCTCCCGAGGGGGGTCCCTCACGGGAGAGTGAAGATTCGTCTTGTCTGTCTCTACTGTTAAGTCCCTTTTCTGGAGTCCGTCTTCCTCCTTTGGGTGGAATATGTCTTCCAGGGTCTGAAATGCTGCCCTACCACCACCACCACCACCACTTGAATGAGCGCTCACCTGGGTGTTGAATTCTAGGTTAGAAGTTTGAATGCGTTGTGCCATTGCTGTCTGTCCTCCTATGTCTGGTGACGAGGAGCCCGTACCCACTGTGAGCCCCAGGCTCCGAGCGACTGGTTTTCTTTCTGGAAGCTTTTGGTCTCTTCTCTCCATCCCTCGTGTTTTGTGGTGGGTCCTTCAGACCCCGGAAACTTTTCTGTATTATTTCTCGAAAGCCTCTTCTCTGACTCCTCCATTCCAGCCTTTTTGGTCTCCTGTTATCCAGGTGTTGGGCCTTCTGGAGCGTTCTAATCCCCGTTTCTCCTGTTTTTTTCCGGCCATTTATCTTTTGTTCTGATTTTTCTGGGAGAGGTCCTCAACTTTAACTGTCAGTCCACACATTGAATTTTTATTTCTGCCATCATATGTTTCATTTCTAAGTGTTTTTGTTCTTCGTATTTCTTTTTATAACACTGTGTTTTTGTTTCATGAAGGCAGTACATTTTAAAAACATTTATTTATAATTTTTTATTGACTTACGCATACACATTTATGTTTTGTAGATATTTTCTTTGTTTCCCATGTTATCTTTGTTGCTTCTGAGTCCTTTCTCTCCCGTTTTCTACTTTGGCCTTTGTCTTTGATTTCAGAAGCTTCTGACCAAGGTCCGGTGATTATTGGCTGTGTTTTCCTCCTTACGAGTGGGCTGGCGGGAGACCCTCGGCACGGGCTGACTGCGAGTGTTGAGTCTCACCTTTGGAAACAGGGTGGGGACCTTGCTCACTTGAGGGGCTGCTACCAGAAGTTGCCAGGGTAGTTCTTTGTCTTGGGCTTGTCGGTTTCCCCTGCGAGCGGCCTCTCTTCTGCCTGGGTGGCAGGGAGTGGTGCCCTGTAAACCAGGCGGGCAGCTTCCTGGGAAGGTGGGCTAAGAGAGTAGCGGGGGGCTAAGGGGTAGGGGTGAATGGCTGGAGGGTGTCTGCGGCCATAACTGGAGCCAGCTCTGTCTCCTGTCCTTTACTGTTCAGGACCTCGGAGACTCTGGCGCTGCTCGTACTTCCTGGGCCTTCTTACCCCGCCTCGTGCATGGTTGCTTTCGGTTTCTAGCTTCGCTTTTCCCATTGTGCAAAATGAAGTTGATATTTTTGGTCTGCTGTCACCTGTCATCCATTCATTTAAGTATTTTTTGAAGGACTGAAGACGCACCAGGCACAGCAGAAAGGTGAATTCAGCAGAGGAGGGAGGTGACTAAGTTTCTACTCCTGCTGCTTAGTAGTCGTGTTTGGGGGACGGGGGTCTTGGACGGCGCAGCCATGTTGTCCGTGTACCCCACCTCCCTGGAAGTTACCCCACCCTTCCTCTCTGTGTGAAGTCAGAGCGTGCAGTTACTGTTGTCTTTGATTTGGATGCACTGCCGTTTCTGTTCTTATACTTATTAGAAATAGTCCTTCATTAGGAGAAGGAAGAAAAGGGAATACGGGCGTGAGTTTTTCTCCAGTCCCTGTGTGGCACTGAGGAAGGGAGAAGCAGAAGTGCTGGCTGCCGTGCAGGCAGACAAGCAGGCGGCCACACAGTGCTCGCGGACACGCACAGTGTGGCGTGGCTGTCACAACGGTGAGCGTTATGGGCGTTTGGGATTGGGGACCGTGTGTAGGAACTTTATCCTCCTTGAAGTGACCCGGAGCTGACGCGGTTTCACACCAAAGCTTCCGGTGTGCAGGAAGGACTCACTAGCTTAGCCTACAGAGCTAAACGGGCTTCGCTTGCCTCCCTTCAGGTTCTAAAAACACAGGTAAGGGGCGCAGAATGCAGAGCTAACAGGGCTTCCCTTCCCCCAGACCACGAGCTGAGGCTCTGCTCTGCCTCGTTCCTGTGAAGAGACTGAGTTGAAATCACCGAATTTCTCTCATTGGTTTAAAAAGTTTAAATCGGGCTGATTTTTTTTTAACTTATACATTATTTTTAACCTGAAATGGCATTTGTGTTGATTCTTCTCTATAGAGAAGGATGTTGATTTCATAATTAATGCATGTGCAGCAATTCTTAAAAAGGAATTTTGCCGCTCTATCACAAATGGGTTTGTTTTTTTTCTAACCCTAAGTATTTGAAAGTAGGTTGTTGAGCGTCTTTCTGTAAACTAACAAGCCCCCTTTCCCACGTACCTTTCCGGTGAATGGGGACACGTGGTTGCAGGGCTGCTGTCAGGTGCAGAGGAAGCGGCTGGGAACCCTTCCAGCCTCGTGGGCAGTTATGGTGCGCGAGGCGGGCGTCAGTGTCAGAGCGCGTACCTGAAGGGATAAGCCTGGATCTGTTTTCTTTCACGAATATTTGATTGTTTTTTCAAAAAGCAAGATTTGCGTTTATGAAGCTTTGATAATCCTTGTGAAATAATGTTAAGAGGGTTATTGGACAAAAACCAGTTGTCTACCAGAGATATGAGAGAAATGTAAATTGAATTACACAACTAACTGATTATGTATTTTAGTGGAAAGGAAAGGTTTCTTTGCCAGTTTCAATTATCAGATGATTTCTTTTCTTGATTTACCTATTTTTTGGTAATGGCTTTATATGTGATTTACCCGTTTAAACCGTATAATTCAGTGGCTTTAGTGTATAGCGTTGTGCAACCATCTCCACTGTTTAATTCCAGAACATTTTTACTCCCTCAGAAAAGCCCTGTCCCCTTTAGCTATCACCCCCAACTCCTCCTTCCCCCCAGTTCTAAGCAACCCCTCATCTACTTTTATTTTAAAAAATTTTTTTTAGATTTTATTTTATTTTTAGACAAAGGGGAAGGGAGGAAGAGAGGGAGAGAAACATCAATGTGTGGTTGCCTCTCATGCACCCCCTGCTGGGGACCTGGCCCACAACCCACGCCTGTGCCCTGACTGGGGAATCGAACCAGCGACGCTTAGGTTCTCAGGCTGGCGCTCAATCCACTGAACCGCACCAGCCAGGGCTCCTTGGTATGTGTTCGCGTACTCTGGACATTTCCTGTAATGGAATCGTATACTCTGTGGTCTTTTGTGCCTGGATTCTTTTCACCCAACGTAATGTTTTCAAGGATACATCCGCATTTTGTTACCTTTTATTGCCAAGTAATTCTCTGTTGTGTGGACGGTCCACATTTTGTGTACCTCTTTATCAGTTAATGGACGTTTGGGTTGTTTCTACCTTTTGGCTGTTATGACTAATGCCGCCGTGGACGCTGACGTCCAGGTTTCGGCGCGGGCATTTTCACTTTCCTGGGGCGCGCGCCCGAGAGCCGCTCCGTGCCCGCGATGCCCGTACTCAGGCCCGACCGGATTGGCTCTTTGCAGCCACTGTGCCAGCTGCCGTTCCCGCCAGCCGCACGCAGGGGCTCCGGCTCCTTCACGTCCTCTCCAGCACTTGTCACTCTTTGTCTTTTTACCCTGGTCATCGGCTGTGAAGATACTTGTGGTTTTGATTTGCTTTTTCTTAAAGACTAATGATATTGAGCATCTTGTGTTTATTGGTTATTTGTATATCGTTGTACAAATGTCTGTTCAGTGCCGTTGCTTATTCTTTCGTCTTGTCTTTGTTGTTGAGTTCTAAGAGTTCTTAATATATTCTGGACACAAGTCCTTCATCAGACCTATGATTTGCAAATATTTTCTCCTGTTCTATGGATTGTTGTTTTGCTTTCTTGATGGTTTCCTTTGAAGCAAAAAAATTTTTAAATTTTGATGAAGTCCAGTCGGACTTTTGCTTGCTCTCGTCGTCATATCTAGGACTGCTTTGCCAAACCCAGGGTCACACAGATGTCTGCCAATGAGAAAGGGAGTCCTGTTCATCTTTGCGCTTGTGGGTATCCTGTCGTCCAGCTCCGTTTGCTGAAGAGGCTGCTCTTTCCCCTCCGAGGGTCTTGGCGCCCTGGCCAAAATCCGTCCACCACCTGCTTGCCCGCAGTTTGTTTCCGGGCCCTCAGCTCTGTTCTGTGGATGTCTGCCTCCCTCATGCCGGGGCCGCAGTCCCGATCACAGTGGCTGTGTCCTAGGTTTCCAGCCCTCTTGACTCTCCTGGTTTTCCGGATCGTTCTGGCTGTTCCGGCTTCCTTTAATTTCCATGCAAGTTTCAGGATCAGCGTGTCAGTTTGAAACCCCTGGAACTGGGAGGGTGGCGTCCACTCCGTGGGTCAGTTGTCAGTTTAGGGAGCATTATTGCCATCTTCACAATATTATCTTTCCATTTAGGAATACAATTACGTCTTCATTTATTTCTGTATCTAAAATATTTGTCTAAAAATGTGTTGTGGTCTTCAGAGTTTAACTCAGTTGTTTTTACCTTTTTATTGTGGTAAAATTTGTATGACAATGTTTGCCATTTTAACTAATTGTCTGATTAGGTTGCATTAATTGCATTTGCAATACAAAGTGAAAGATTTGCATTTGTTTTGTTAAATTACTCCTCAGGGTTGGGTTTTTTTTTTTTTAATAGAATCGCTTTCTTAATCTCATTTTTGGATTGTTCATTGCAGATGTGTACAAATACTGTTTCCTTTTTATATTGATCTTGAATCCTGCAAAATTGCTGAACTCATTTATTCAAATAGTGTTTTTAATGAATTCCTTAGGATTTTTATGTAGAAAATGATGTCTCCTTTGATAGAGATAGTTTTGCTCCTTTCTTTCCAATTTGGATACCATTTACATCCTTTTGCTGCCTGATGACGCTGGCCCGGCCCTCCGGTGCCCCGTTCCGGCCGGGGGAGAAGGCATTCCTCTGTCTCCGCTCAGTGTGCCGTGACCTGTCTGTCTCTCAGGTCCTACTGATCAGGCTGAGGAGATCCCTTCTCCTCCCCCTTAGCTGGTTGAGTGTTTCTGTCAGCTGCTTTTTTGGCATCCGTGGAGGCAATCCTGTGGCTTTCGTTTCTTCTTCTGTTGATTGATTGATTTTTGCATGTCGAACCAACCTTGCCTTCCTGGGACACGTCCCATGAGAGTCTGGGTCATGCTGTCCGGCTCTTCCTGTGTCGCCGGGTCTGGTTTGCTGGTGCTTTGCTGGGGGTCTTTAGATCTGCATTTGTAAGGGACGTTGATCTGCAGTTGTTTTCCTTGAGTGTCTTTGGTTTTGGTACCAGGGTAATACTGGCCTCATCGAATGAATTGAGAAGTGTTTTATCTTGTATTTTTTTTGAGCTTGTATTCTTAAAATTATTATTAATTCTTTAAATGTTTGGTAGAATTCCTCTGCATAGCCACTTAGACTTTTTTTTTTCCCCATGGTTAGTTTTTTTTATTACTATTGAATAAATCAGTCTCTGTACTTGTATATCTTCTCACATTTTCTGTTTTTTTCATGAATCAATTTTTGGTAGTTTTTGTCTTTCTAGGGATTTGTCTGTTTCATCTAGTTATGTAATTTGTTGGTGTACAGTTATTCATAGTATTTCTTAGTAACCATGTTTACTTCTTTAAGATCATTAGTAAGGTCTCCTGTTTCATTTTAGTTGTAGCAGTTTGAGTCTCCTTGGCCCACATTAAAAACAGTTAAAATTGCAAACTTTATGTCATACTCATTTTATCACAATAAAAAAGTCACCGCAGGGAAAAGCAGCGAGACCCCTGCGTGTTCTCGAGTGTGACCGCAGTGCCTCTTTCTGATCATGGCGCGGCGTCCCATGGCCCTTGTGCGTCAGGGTGTCCCCAGCCCTCCCGGCGGGCCTCCGGCTGCTGCCGAGCAGAGCTGCGGCCAGAGCGTGCTCTGTTTTTCATGATTCTCCGCAGAGGATGAATAATTTCTTTGCATCCACCGTATCATTAGCTTTTCTTTAAAAACTCCTCTCTAGACACTTGTTGAGTTAGCGCTCCTTACCTTTGAGTTCTGTAATGGTTTGTGGAGGGCGGCTAGAGAGGGTCCAAGGCCCAGCTCTCGGTGATGTAGGACTACCCCTCATGCTGGCGGTACATCCGTAAATCTCAGACGTGGTGAAAGGCCAGTCCTGTTTTCATTTTAAATGGCTGTAAAAATTATAAAAATAATGTGTGCTCATGAGTAAGTAAACTCTAGCGGTACAGAAGGGTCTGCCATAGAGAGCGAAAGTCGTCTCCTCCCAGTTGTATTATAAACTCTGACTTCTTTCTTTTCATTTTAGAACATTTTCTGGACATTAAAGTCGAAGATGGAATATTGATTTGACAGTTTTTTATCTCAATACAGTATATTTCTATTCATAATTATTTCAATGTGTTATGAGAAGTTAATGTTGAAATATTATTTCATACGTTGAGTATTGTGATTTTTGTCTTTGATAGACTGTTGATTTTTATTATTTATATTAATGTACATAATGCTGTCGAATTGTGCACGTATTCCCAGAGTGAAGCACACTTATCCCTGACACTTTATTCTCTAATGGAACAGTTGAACCTCTTATATTCATGTTTTATTTATTAATTTTAAATTTATATTCCCAATCGAGCAGTAGTTTATAGTTAGTTTGTGGTTTTAACTTCTGCGTGTTATCTTTGGAGTATTTTGGTATCAATTATGACAGAATTTTATGAAAAATTCTGAAGCTTCTCATTTTGTGTTCAAGAATATTTTATAGAATGAAGCTTTGTAGTATTTATTTATAAAACTTCCTAAATAGAGTATCTTTCACCAGGGGATAGTCTTAGACAAGTTTCAAACTTTTTTCCAGAGTTAGTATTCTTATTGGGCTTTCTTTCTTTGGTGGATTTTATCATTAATGTTCTCTTAGAAACACCATCCGTTTTATCAGTAGTTTCTTGTTTATTAACATGGAATTCTATATAAAGTCATTTAATTTTTTTATATCTGTTTGCCATTTAAAAATTTGCTTTTATTGATTGATTTTTAGAGAGGGAGGGAGGGAGAGAGAAACATCGACTTGCTGTTCCACTTACTGACGCCATCATTTCTCGGTTCCTGTATGTGCCCCAACCAGGGGAGTCAAACCCTCAACCTTGTCGTATCCAGGCGGCTCCCTAACTTCCTCCGCTAGGGCCTGTGTCATTTTTTAATTAATTTTCACTTAAGAGCCATTAAGGGAATTACCAATTTTTATCTTGTCAAAGCTTATAGCATTTATGTTATTTTTTAAAAATTTATTGTTCAATTACAGTTGTCCCCGTTTTCCCCCATTACTCTCCCCTGCCCTACCCACCCCCACCACCTCCTCATTCAGTCCCCCTCATTGTCTTTGTCCGGGGGTCCTTCATACACGTTCCTTGGCCAC
Organism: Mormoops blainvillei; assembly: GCA_004026545.1. Taxonomy (NCBI): domain Eukaryota; kingdom Metazoa; phylum Chordata; class Mammalia; order Chiroptera; family Mormoopidae; genus Mormoops; species Mormoops blainvillei. The sequence continues at coordinate 17,165 of PVJD01006277.1, forward strand.
CCTTCCTGTGTTGCCTTCTTTGACTCTAATGAAGTCTCCCTTTTTTTTTTTTTTTTAATCTACTTTGGTCGTGAGAATTAGAAGCTAGTAAACAGCATTGTCGTGCTTCTGTGTCATTCACTGTCAAACCAAGTGACTGACGGCAGCACAAAATAATATTGAATGTAAACCGCAATTGAAAAATAGGGGCAGACAGGTGGACACGTGGCTGGGCCAGGTAGCAGGCACCTGCCCCGGGCCTCGCGCAGGAGCGGCAGGTGCCGGGACTGACGGGCGCCGGGCTTTCTCCCCAGCCCCCTTGGCTGCTCCTGGGCCCCACTCAGCTGCCATCGTTTCTTATGTTCACATCACTCTTTCGTGGATTCTTTCCTGGTGATTTTCTAGAGTTTTTCTTGGGGGGGGGGGAAGCGTGGGAATCTGTATACATCTATATTATACACTCGTTACATGCACATGTGTATGTGTGTATAACATTTCCCCCATATAGGGATCAAGGGTGGTAATCTTTCCAAGATACTGACTGTCTGAAAGTGTCTCATTGTGCTCTCATTTTATTTGCAGTTTGAGTATGGAATTTGAGGGCTGAAACCCCTCCCTCTCACTTCATGGTCAAGATGAGGTGGTAAGCGCCCTGGCCAGTGTGGCTCAGGATTGAGCTCCGGCCTGCAAACAGAAAGGTCACCAGATCGATTCCCAGTCAGGGCGCTGGCCTGGGGTGCAGGCCAGGTCCCCATTTGGGGGTGTACGAGAGGCAACCACACATCGATGCCTCTCTCCCTGTCTTTCTCCCTCCTTTCTCCTCTCTCTGAAAATAAATAAATAAAAAAATTTTAAAAAAAGAGATGAGGTTGGCTGGTGGTGGCAGTGGGCGTCTGCCATTCCCTCTCTGTCTGAGGGTGCTAATTAGAATTTTTTAGTTTTCATATTCCTGAGTTATGTGTTTCCTCTGGGGTCCATTTTTTGTTTACTTTGGAACTTTTCCTACTAATGATTTTCGTTTAAAGACTGCTAACCCTTGATTGTCCATTTTGCCATGGATTGTTTAGAAAACTTCCCTAAAAAGAATGTAGAATTACTCATTGTCCCTTCTGAGTGGTGATATTTTGAGTACTGCTGGATTCTCAGATGATAGGATTTTATAGTTTTTCTTTTCAGTAGCATGTTCATAACAGTTGGTTTGTAATATAAATGAAACTTCTTTTAAAATTAAGAGAAAAACTTTAAAAATCCATGCCATTCTTAGTTATTGTCCATTTTACAGACCCACCCACATCCACTTTCTTAGGGGTTTTGTTTCCCTACCACATAATTCTTGTTGATTGTATTGCAAGTTTAATGATACTTAAAATATTACATTTATTATTTGAGAAAAACATTCATCAGAAAAATGAACTTTTAAGTGTTTTTAAAAACGAAGCCCGGTGTGGAGAAACGCAGCTCGCTTCCGTTTCCCGGCAGTGCGCTCCGGCCCCGAGTCCGAAAGGCCGCCTTCAGTAAACGTTAGGCAGTAAGAGCGAGGCAGCCAAGCTTTTACAGGTGAGTCCAAAGTGCTGCTGGCCGGGTGTTTCTGATTGGATCCAGGATGTGTGTCTGTTCCGCTGAAACCATTAGTCAAGTGGGCTCTGCAGAGCGTGTACAAAAACCTTACCAGCTCGTAAAACTGCTTTATGGCCCAGAAAGAATGCCAGTGGTGAAGCACATGGACTCGCCATAGAGGCCTGGGGCCGCGCAGCAGCTTCCGGCCCAGGTGAGCCCCTCCAGAGGAGCTTCTGGAGGGGAGAACGGCTGCGCGGCTCTGGGCAAGAGCTCATAGGCCGGGGGCCAGCCACCCTGGTCTGAGTATTCGTAAAAGGAGACGCAGTTTCTAAAAATGTTTTTGGCCTAGTGTCATGAAGTGGTCGGTGACCCGGGTGTGAAAGGACAGTTCTCACTGTCCTCTTTCAGAGTGGGCTTGAATTTTTCATAAGTTGATAGTCTTTATTTTTATAATCAGTATTAATAAAACTGATAACAGTTGGTAATATTTCCTACTACTTTTTTTTTTTTGTTTACTATAGGGAATTTCAAACACATGAAAAGCAGGGAGAGTAGAAGAATGAACCCCGTTTCAGTCACCTGCTTCAGCAGTGGTCAGGTCATTTTTTTGTCCTCCCTTGCCCCATGAAGGATTGTTTTGGGGCGACCCCTAGACGTCTGTATCTCATTTGTAGATGTGTCCATATATGCCGTAAGAGAATAAGGGCTTTCTGCAAACTCTTAGTGGCGATGACGTTAGGACTTTGAAAACATGGCAGCAGTTCCTCGGTACAAGCATGTCGTCATGGTGTAAAGTCCCTCCTTTTGTGGTTGTTTTTAGTAGATTCGCTCTTTGGGAGCCAAACCGAAGTCTACTGAGGCAGGGGACTGAGCTCAGCCTCACCTCCTAGACCCCCCCGGGCCCGTTTCCGGCCTCCCCCCTTTCTGCAGCCCGCCTGTCGAACAAACCAGGCCGTTTTCCTGTCTCACTCTTACCATTTCACCTTATTGTAGTGTTTTCCTACCTGGATAAATTTGGCTTTTGACAAATCATTCCTATCCTGTTGGCCCAGGATACTTTTGTGGGAAATAGAGCTATTTGGGGACTTCATTATTAAAAAAAAAAAAGGGAGATTTCTTATTTCACTTGAAATGTAGTTTTTACTCACTGCTGTGAGGTATGCTCTCTCTAGTACGTGACTTGCTTAAGGCCTTGAGCATGCTCTGGGCACCTTTTGGCTGTGACTGAGGCTGGTGGTGGTCACTGTCCCAGGCCGTGGCAGCGGTCAGTTATACCTCCCTTCCTCCCCAGCCCTGCCCAGCCCTGCCCAGCCCAGCCCAGCCCTGGGGACGCGCCCTTCCTCCGGAGCCCTCCAGGCTGATTCACCACATACTCCCCCACCCCGCCCGTTTCCTTCTCGGGCATGTTAAGGAACACCAAACATTTAAAGAGTTGATTAATGTTTTGATAAAACCTTTCCCCTTTCCCCATACTTCACATTGGCTAGTCCAGCTTTTTCCTATTAATTCTTTTGGAACCCTTTGTACAGGGCAAATTAGCTCCTTTTCTATGTAGTTTTTCTGAATGCACTTCGTGTCGGCACTTGCTGGTGTTTTGTCCTGAGTTTCTTGCTACAAGTTGAAGGGAACGGCTGGGGGGCCTGAGTCTGGAGTGCTGTCTCCCCTTCTCCCTGAGCTGCCTGTTCTGAGTAGGTGGCGGGCATCTGGGCTAGGCTCTCACCAGCCCCTTCTGAGAGCCGGCGCCCCCCCCCGCCCCCCGCCACCACGGCAGTGCGCCACGCTCTGTGTGGGAGACTGAAAAGATCCCGTTGGGGTGACACCACATGTGATCTGGACCCGAATGGAATGAAAGCTAGCCACACAGCCCGGGGTCCTGGACAAGGAGGCTGGGATTGGCTGGACAGGGTTGGGAAGTGTATTGGAGGGCAAGGGGTCGGGGCCAGATGAGGGGAGAGCCATCCTGGGGTGATCGACGCCGTCTGGGAAGTGGGAGGAGGTGCAGACAGTTGTCCGGTGTGCAAGCCACTGCTGTGCCCGCACGCTGGCCGCACGCCTGGCAGCCGAGCCGCCCCCTCGCTTCCCTCCAGACCCTGGCGCACCGGCCAGGCCAGCTGTGAATGCTTTTGGGCTGGTCACGCTGACGCCCTGCACAGGGGTCCGCCCCAGACCCCTGTCTGCCAGTGGGGTTTCAAGGACATGTCTCAGCAGCCTGGCAGCTGCTCCGTGTGCCCACGCCGGCCTTCCCAGTCGCCGTCTCGTGTCTTCCCCAGCCTTTGTGAAGCCCCCTGGCCCAGCTTGGGCCTTCCACGGTGGGCATTCACCTGGAGCCCCTGGGCCAGGCTCTCGGTCTTCCGCTCTGAGAGCAGCCCCTGGAGTTCTGGGGGGCTGTCTGTGTGGGCGGAGGATGGGACAAACTCTGGGGAGCCGGTGATGCCAGGCGCATGCCGGGGGGTTGGCAGTGGCTAAGGCTTTGCCGTGTGGGGTGGGGGAGTTGAGGTCAGGCTGACGGCTGCTGAGCCTCCTCTGCCGCCACATCCCCAGCGCCCCTACGTCCCCAGCGCGCTCAGCAGGCCCTCGCAGCCAGTCCCCGAGGGCTGTGGCCCCACTGACCTGTGGCTGCAGAGCCCATGGGCTTGGGCGCAGACCCCCATTGCTGTGTGTGTGGACCCGAGAGAAGCATTCTGACTGGGACGTTGTGGTCGTTCTCCACGTTCTCGTCCCAGGCTGGGGTGGCTGTATGTTGGGATGGGTGAGGCTGTGAGTGTTGTCTGCGCTGGGGGAAGAAGGACCCCGCAGGGGACCTCAGACAGCCTGCGACAGCAGAGGGGGCCAGGAGAAGTGACAGGCCTGTTCCTCACCAGTCCTAGTATGGTTAGAGTCACCCCCAGGGACGCTCCTGTGCCCGCACAGCCAACCGGTGGCTCAGAGGGAACACACACACCGTGAGGTGGGTCTCATCTGTGATCCGCTGGCTGTCCACTGGAGACGCCCTGGGGTTGACATTAGTGAGGACTCTGAAGCGGGGTCCTGCACTTCTTGGTTTTTCAGTCGAACATAAGAAGGAGGGCACGCTTGTCCATGTCAGGTGATGCCAGTCCTCCGAGTGGTCTGCTTTCACCTCTCCTCCCACCCAACTCTGCACAGGCCACCAGCAGGGGCCGGGGGGTGAGGCGGCTGCCCGCCGAGCGCACCCAGGTAAGGAGCTAGATGTGGGCGTTGCAGAGATGTTCGGGAGCGTGCGGCTTTTGCGATGGACGATACTGGCAGTAAGCCTCTCACTTTTCTGAAGGACCGGGCCAGGGAGAAGGCGGGCGTGACCGCGTGTTGGCGGGCAGGTGTGGGTGTCACACAGCCGGGTGCCCTGTTCTGAAGTGTTAAACATTGGCCAGCTGGTCGATAAAGTTGTGTTGATTTTTGGAGGGCTCTGTCATTCGCCTCGATCAGTGGGTCTCCTTTCTGGCCATCATCTGGTGGGAAGAGGACCAGCTCACTGAGCCGCATGAAACTGGCGCGACCTAGTCCTGCTGGAGATCAGCTTCCTTCCTGTTCATTAATTACTTCACTGTGTGGACTAAAGAAAAAGGACCCAGGAGGACACTCACCCTTGTTCACATCTGTGTTATTTTCCTTTGTGTCTCAGTTCCTTGATGCTGACTTTTTATATTACTGAAAAATTATTGAGCATAGAGGGTTTGTATCTTTATTTTTTATTTTATTTATTTTTAAGATTTTTGTTTGTCTTTGGATAGATGGGAAGGGAGGGAGAAAGAGATTGAGAGAAACATTGATGTGCGGGAAATATATTGACGGGTGCCCCCCACACAGCCCCTGCTGGGGGCCTGGCCCTCAACCCAGGCCTGTGCCCTGACTAGGAATCGAACTGGCGACCCCTTGGTTTGCAGGCTGGCACTCAGTCCACTGTGCCACACCAGCTAGGGCTGTTTTTTCATTTTTTAGAAACAGTCCCTCAGTAATGTATGGGCTGGTTCGGTTGGACATCGAGACCTTCCATTGAATGCAGGCAGCATGGCTCCCAGTCTGCACATTCCGTTGTTCGTGGTCAGATGAATAGCGTTTGAAAGGGGTGAAACCCGTCACCACAGTCAGACTGTTTCTGCTGCTCAGACAACTTTATAAACCTCTTAAAACAACCAAAAACAAAACTAGATTCTTTACATTCGCAAGCGTTTTAAGAAGACACTGTTTCCACCGGGTCCGTGTGATGGTGGCTGCCTAAGGGCCTTGACCGTGGGCCTTGGGCACCTAGAGGCACAGCTGCAGGGGCCGCTGCTGGTTGCAGGCGGGGCTCCCCTCCAGTCCGGGGCCAGGGAGGGGCGCGGGCGTGTCTGGGGACAGCTCGCGCGGCCCTGTCTCTGGTCCAGCAGCGGCTGCCCGGGTGCCGTTGCTGTCGGGAGTGGGCCCTCCCTTCCCCCGCGCCGCCGGGCCGCGGGGGCTGCAGGCCGCCCTTGCTTTGTAGCCTCAGGCGTCTGGCACAGGGCTAGCTTCTAGAAGATTCATGCGTTCTTGGTAGAAACAGTTGTTTTTCTTCCGGAGGCATTTATTCCCTGTGCAAAAATACAGAGCTAATCACTAAATACAGTAAAAGCTTGAAGGAATTTTGGGTAAGAGAGGATTACTCATAACGAGGCTTACAAATGGCTGGACCTGGATCATTCACTCTTGGGCTATAGGTGGTTATTAAGCACTTTGATGAAAATGGTTTATATTCAGAAGGTTTAGGAAATTCAACTAGGATTCTACTGGCTTCAGGATGTGTGCTAGATTGTTTTGTAAATCCTGGCATAAATTTGTTTTTCAGGTGTTTTCAAGTTCAGCACGTTTAGAAATAAGTAAGAATCCTGTCGAACGAAAAGTCCAGTCCTGGAGTTCAGATAGCAGCGTGTGCCATGTGACAGGTGGTGGGCATGGAGTATGAGGGAGTAGGTGATTAAAAGCCTTGGAAGTAGTGGGATTTGTTTTCTTCAAACCGGTCAGTGTCTGTGCGCTCGGAGGGCTGGCCTGGAAGTCGTGCTTTCGGAGGGGCAGTGGGCAGCCTGGCTAAGGGCCTCCGCCCCGGAGAGAGAGATGATGAAGGGAGCAGCTGGACAGCCTAGGGCTGCCAGCAGGGAGGGGGAGGGCGCCGGCAAGGGGATGTGGGCAGGTGTGGGCAGGTGTGGGCGGAGGGACTGGCCCCTGCCCTTGCAGCCATTACACAAAGCTGACAGCAGCGGCCCCGCCCTGCAGACGGGTGTGTGTCCTATGGCTTGGCTCTGGGGTGGGGGACCACAGGGAGTCCTCCTGGGATGAGTGTGTGATCACAGCACGGTCCTGACGGTGGACATGGGGCAGTGTGCTCGTGGTTGCGTGCTCTGCTCGTTGGATCCTCCCAGTGACCCCCAGGCCTGGGGTTGCCCCTGATTCACTGACGAGGAAACTGGAGCTCGGGTCAGGTGTTTTGCAACACGAGCAGGGCGGTGCGGTCTCGCCCCAGAGCCCGCTGTTAGCCGGGGTGTTGTTGCTGCATTTCAGCAGCTTCTGTAAGTGCCCTTAATGCCTTTGGAATAAATTCACGAGTGAATCATGCTCTGAGCAGGCTCTGTCGCGACTCCCTCCCCTCTTCCCGTGTGTAACCCCTTCCTTGGGCAGCAGGCGCCGCTGTGACGCGCCGCAGATTAGTCGTGCCTGCTTTAGACTTCTTTCTGTTTTTACGTGTACAGTTCATCTCTTTGTTAGCATATTCAGAGTCGTACAAACACTACTGTCTAATTCTAGAACATTTGACCACCTCTGAAGGAAACTCCGTGCCCACCCCCCGCGTCCCCCAGCCTCTGCTTCCCGTCGCTGTGGATTTGCCTCTTCTGGACCTTCCTGTAAAGGGGCTCATAGACTCCGTGGTCGTTTGTGATTGGCTCTTTCACTTGGCATAATGGTTGTAAGATCCGTGTTTGGAGCATGTAGTATTTTCTTTTTTACGGCTGAATAATACCCTGTCGTACAGCTGGACCACCCGTCGTCGCTCCCCTCATCAGCTGACGGCTTCTGAGCTCTCTCTGGTTTGGGGCTGCTGTGGGTAATGCTGCCTCAGCGTTTGTGTGGACGCGTGTTTTCCTTTCTGTTGGGCGTGGACCTGGGAGTGGGATCGCTGAGTCGCACGGTGACTCTATGTTTTGCATTTTGAGAAACCGCCAGCGTCCTTTCCTGATCCTGCCAGGAGTGTGTGAGGGCTCCCGTTTCTCCAGTTCCTTGCCGGCACTTGTTATTTGTCTTTTTACTCTGGCCATCCCGGTGGGTGTGACGTGGCACCTCACGCAGCTTGATTTGCGTTTCCGCGGTGGCCCATGAGATCGACGGCCTTTTCCGTGTTCGTCAGCTGTTTGTGCATCGTCTTTGGAGACGTGCCTGTTCAGATCATTTGCCCATTTTTTCATTGGGCTGTCTTTCTGTTAGTGACTGGTGGGAGTTTTTGATACCTTAGGGGTGCAGGCCCCCTATCGGATGTGCGAGTTAGGAGTCAGTACATCTCCCCTTCCTCCTGGGGCTCGCCCTTCCCTTGTCTCGGTGGGGCCCCGGGAAGCTGCACAAGCGTCGGTAGTTTCGGTGAGTCCATTTTAAAAATGTGCTCTCGCTTGTGTTTTTGGCCTCACATTTAAGGGTCCCTTGCCTGACCCAAGGTCACAAAGATTTATTTATACCTGCGCTTTTTTCCTAAGAATTTTATCGTTTTAGCCCTTTCACGCTTTGATTCACTGAGTAAATTTCGATTCACTTTGAGTAAATTTTTTAATGTTGTGTGAGTAGGGGCCCGTATTAATTCTTTTGCAGGTGGAGTTCCAGTTGTCCCAGCACCGTTTGTCGAAGAGACTCTTTTCCCACCGAGTGCCCTTGGAGCGGGCTCGCTGGCACCCCACACGGGGACGGCACGCGTGCTCCTTGCCGGGCCGCTTTCGCTTCCCGCCGCCTGCTGAGGTTTTGGGGCCGGGCCGCGGGCCACGGGCCGCGGGAGGCTGTCCTTGCTGCCGGGTGGTTTCTGGTCACGGGGACGGGGACCGGGGACCGCGGACCGCTGATTGTTTATCCTCCTATTAGCGGCCACTGTGGATTGTAATTGTTTGTTTTTAAGATTTTATTTATTTACTTTTAGAGAGGGGGCGGGAGGGAGAAAGAGTGGGAGAGAAACGGCGATGTGCGTTTCTCTCGGCTGCCTCTCCCGCGCCCTCAACCAGGGACCAGACCTGCAGCCCAGGCACGCGCCCTGACTGGGCATCGAACTGGGGTCTTTGAGTTTGCAGGCTGATGCCCCCCGCACTGAACCCTGCCAGTTAGGGCTGTGGTCGGTTTTTGACTGTTAGGAATAGAGCTTCTCTGCCCATCCTTGGACCCTTCTGACAGGCACGGCAGGGCCGTTGTCCGTGTGTGAGCGCACGAGCTACCCACGTAAACGGGGGCGGATGTGTGGTAAACACCCTGTTTAGAGGATAGTGGGAAATTGTTTACTCGTATTATCAGTTTTCAGAGAATTTGAGTGATGCACACACCTGTCACCAGCGGGGTGCTTGTTGGGCTGGCTGCCGTGGCGGGTCCGTTCCTCGGGTGTGCTCGTCGGGAAGAAGTTAGAAGAAGCTGCTGCTTTGCTGTGCAGAAAGGAAATGAGCCAAATTTGATAACATTCTGCCCACTCATTGATGAAGCCAAGAACAAGAAAAATAGGTGCAGCTAATTTTTCCTCTGGGTTTTAAAATTGAAATTGAAAAAAAAGTTACTGAATTTATCGGGATGACATTGATTAATAAAATTATATGTTTCAAGTGTAAAATTGAAAAATTTTAACGCCATAAGAAATAGGAAGAATCACATGTGTGGGAAATAAAGATGAGTAACAAGGGAATAAAAATATCAAGGATTTATGTGAACTTGGGCTTTGTGTTTTCTGAGTTTGCTTATTTATCAAACGCAGATAATGCTGTCTCTCCTGCAGGTTTTAGAGATTATTATATGACGCCCCTGACACACATGTAGATGTTCAGAAAGTAGTAGTGGGGGTAGATTTAATATTTTATCAAGTATTGGGGGTGGAAGAAAGTAAGAGAAATTTAAAGTACAGTAAGTCCTAACTTAATGTTATTGATAGGTTCTCCGACTTGAAGCAAAACGGCACATAACAGAACCGGTTTACCACAGGCTAATTGACACAAGAGTGAAGTCCCACAGCATTTCATTGACACTCGGACAAAGCCGTCACTCAAAGGTTTGCTGTATGAAGCCCAGACCTACCTTCTCATGTCCCTGAAATGGGGCCTCATCACATATTTGAATTAATTGTACCAGAAAGTTGGCGGATATTATTTGGTTGCTAAAAAATTCCCCCAAATTAGTGTGCCCTGAACAGTGGCTCAGTGGGTTGCATGCTGTCCCACAAAGCAAAAGGTTGCCAGTTTGATTCCTAGTCAGGGCGTGTGCCTGCGTTTCAAGTTCAGTCCCTGGTTGGGCTGGTACAAGAGGCAACTGGTCAGTTTCTCTCTCACATGGATGTTTCTTTCCCTTTCTTCCTCCCTTCCCCTCGCCCTAAAAATAAGTTAATAAATTCCCCTGCATTACTGATTCCTGAAGTTAAGTTGCCTTCCTTGAATGTATACATTTCCGGACGCCTTGCATTTCATTTCTTGTTTCACCCCCCACCCTGCTGCATTGTGGTTTCCCTTCCAGATACCATTTTATCAGGGTCCTTTGGTGCAGCCTGGGATTGGTGTCTTCTAGGAATGCGGCAGCAAGGTTCAGGCTCAGAGTCCGGGAAGTGGGAAGAGCAAGTTAGGGTTTAACTCCTACAGGAGCTCCTCCTTGTCTTTCGGTCTCAAATGGGCGAAAATACAAGGCACCCTGGGAGGAAGGGATGTCGACGTTCCCTTCCCTGTCGCTCATGTCCTTCCTGCCCAGCTGGTCTCAGTCCAGCTGTAAGTGTGGAGAGTGTTCCCATGTCCATTTAGGATGCTTAGGACGGCCTTCGCTTTGTGCAGGGGAGGAGGGTGGCTTCTTTCTCATCCTGCTGCAGCCCCACTGCTGAGCTCACTTCCCGTGTCCTCCCGTGGCTGGTGATACAGGCCAGGGCGTCCTGCTCTCTGTGCTGGTCATGCAGGGTCCCTCCCTGCTGACCACGGCCATCATCCGCAGCCATGGAGTGCCCAACGCAGTGTACTGCTTTTTGTCTTTACCGGAACCGAACAGAATGCTGCAGGTAAAATCGGTCAATTACTAAGGTCCTTAGGTACCTAGTTGAGACTTAGAAAACCGCCTCTAGAGTGGCTGTGATACTGAGCCGCTGGGCTGAGCGAAAGCTCCCTGCAGCCACTGTAGCTGGTCTTCGCCACCGTGCTGTGGTGCCGTGAGGCCTGTGCATTGTCCAAGCGTGTGCGACCCCAGTAACTGCCTTGGTAGAGCAGTAGGTGTGTTGTAAATGTATTTCTTTGTCAAAATGAAGTGTTTACTCAAAATCCAGTAGAGAAAGATCAGGAAAAACTAAAGAAAAAACAGTGTGTAAAATCATTAATTTCTAACCCTTCTCCCCCGAAACAAGAGCCCCAAAGAGCCGGCACGGGTACCGTTCCGGGCGCGGCCGTGTGCATGGCAGGTGCCACTGGCGTGTGTTTTAAGGAAATGGCTGTGTTTTGTGGGTTGTTCGTTGAAACTTGGGAAGTTTATTTTGTCACCTTACAGTTATGGTGTATTGTTAGCATCTCAGTCAGTGAAAGTGAACTTTTTGTTTCCAACCCGTGGGGTCAGTGACACTCATGCCCGCCCTGTCCTTGGTCGGGTTAGTCCGTCCTTTCCATGTGAGAACAGGTGTGGTTTGGGTTAATTTTACCGCCATTCTAAGATGAGTGGTTAAAAAAAAACAAACAGACGAAAGAAACAACGTTAGTTGACAGTGATTCAAGCTCTAATCCGTGTGTCCATTTCGCGGCAAGTCCCGCAGCACCGCCTGTCCTCACACCTCTGCCCTCCCCTCCCCCCTTCTCAGGCTCATGTGGTCCTCTCCCTCACAGCTGCTTCCTTTGCCAAGGCCGCTGCGGTGTCCCCAGGGCAAACCCAGGAGTCAGTCCACGGCCCCGCCACCCCCGGGTGGAGGCCCTGGCCACCCTGCTGGGCTCGTGGGCGCTGCGCCTTCTCCCAGCCTCCTTGGGCCACGCCGACTCCCGGGGTCACATCCAGGCTGTGACTCTGATAGCGGCCGTGTGACCCTTGCCCCAGACCTGCAGCTGAGCCCAGCTCTTCCCTGGACACCACGCCCCCACGTCTGGCTGCCTCCTCAGCGCCCACTGTGCCTCCGCCTCCCGGCTCTCCTGTCGGCAGTCTCTCCTCGGGGAGCCTTGGGCCAGCGCCACACCGCGGGCGCCCTTAGCCCGCACACGGCCGCCTCCACGACCCAGTCGGGCCCCTGCCATTCCTGCTGCCCCGTGGTGGGTGTCCAGGCCACCGACCCCCTGTGGCCTGTGACTGTCCTCCCGCCCCGCCACATCCCCAGCGTCCCTGGCTTGTTTGTATCCAAAAGACTTATTATTTTCTACATGATCTACTTGTTTCATGTATGTCTTGTTTCTTTTCTGTGTTAACTCTACTGAAATGTAAGCTCCTCGAAGGCGGGGGATTTTGTTCACAGATCCATCCCTGCTGCCTGGAATAGCAGCTCCTGGCAAGAAGTAGGTGCTAAATCAGTATTCCACGGGCTCTGGCATATTTTAGAACCTGTACCTGAAGCTTCTTGGGTACCACAGATTAGGTAGTAGTCATTGTAGGAGTGACAGCAGCATTTTCCCCGTCACTGTGTGTGACCCCTGCCCCCCCAGTCCCCTGGCAGCATTTGTGTGCAGCACCGCAGGTCAGCCCCGCCCAGAGCCCCCGGGCCATGAGGTTGAGGGCTTTACCGGGGCTGGTGGCCCTTGCCCTGCTTCCTCAGCCGGACCCTTCTTCACATCCCTCCCACCACTCCCGCGGCGCCCAAGCCAGACCGTGGCTCCTCAGGCGCCCTGGGCGCCCATCTCCACGCGGGTGTTGAGGCTGCCGTGTTCGGAACCGTCCTGCGTGGGGGCGTTCGTGCACGTGCCCGCCCACGCTCTTCTGTCCAACCCGTCAGCAGGACTTCAGGTTGGCTGAGCTCTTACTGGTTTGGCCTCTGTCCCTCACCTCTACGTCCTCCTCCAAAAAAATGTCATGTTTCCTCCTTTGTACCCTGACAGCTGGTTTCTTTTCTCTCTTCTGACGGCTTTACTGGGATAAAACCCACCCGTACAGGTTGTTTCTTTAACTTCCTTCTAGTTCTTACCTTGCTCATCCGTGGGCCATACTCAGTGTGTGCCTGTCCCTCTGTTACACCAGGAGGGCCTTGGGCGGCAGGGGGCAGCCTTGCAGGGGGCCTCTCGCGTGGGTGTGCTCAGTGACGGGGGCTGAGTCGAGTGTGGACGGCAGGCCTGCCCTCCCCCAGGCGCACTGGGGATGGGTCAGAAAGCGGGGCCTGCCGCAGGACTGGAATGGGGCCCCATGGGGTGCCCACGGGATGACACTGTTCACAGCAGAAGGTGCGCACCAGCTCCTGCCTGCAGCCAGCCGTGGCCCGGGTGTGGCAGCAGAGGACTGGCGTCCAGCCTTCGCCTCTGTCTTCTCCCGTAGCCAGGCCCTGTCTGGTGGATACTTCCAGGCGTGAAAGTGAAGTCTCTCCAGAACTGTTGCATTTGAAGGGCCATGTAGGCTGGTAAGGAAGGGTGTGGAGGACTGATGGTCTGAAGGGGACCCCCAGAGAGGGTTCAGAGGCCCTGGAGTGGACAGTGCTGAAAGGGGTGGGGCGCTGTGGCGGCTCCAGCCGAGAGGGAGGGGCCCTGTGCCCGACCTCCTCACCGCCCAGTACAGAACACATGCCAGCGGCCGCATTGTGACGGTCTTTCTGAGTCAAATTTTAGAACGGAGTGCAGTAGAGGGTAACAGAACCTAACACGTTGTTCCCTTGCATCTTTCTGGGCAAGTGCGACCCAGAGCAAGGGGATGGCTTAGATGGCCTCGCAGGGGAAGGCTGCCAGCAGCGGCCCCGCCAGCAGGCCTTGGCGCCTTCTGAGCTGGGGGCAGTGTCCCCCGCTTCCTCTGTGTTACTCGAGACCGCAGAAAGGCAAGATGGCGTTCCTGACTGGCCCCCAGAAACCTGACCCCGGTGCCCTGAAAAGACACAGACCTTAGGCACGGCCTCTGCATTGGGGTCAAGAAGCTGCGGGTGTTTTTCTTACAAAGTAGGGATAGAGCCACCGCAACCGGACTGCACATCCACGGCTGCCACCTACGGCCACTCGGCCGCAGTGCTGCTTTCTGGAGCAGATGAGCTAGGAAGTGACCCGAGTCAGCGCGTTAGGGCTTTGTGTTCCACGCGGACCCTGCCTTGGGCCTGTCTCATTACACTGAGGTCAGACAAACAAAATAAGAAAACTAGAACTTTTCTATTGAAAATTCTACTTACTACAGAAAAAAGTATGAGCTTTCTAAAGGTTTTTCTCCCATTTTCCCCTAAAGCACTAGGGCGACAGACCTGCTGGGCCCTTTCAAGTGCAGGCTGGGGACATGGCCAGCAGCTTCGAGGCCTCGCCCGCGTTCTGTCTGCTTCTGCCTGAGGCGGGCGTCTCGCTTCAGTTGACCTGCCTGTTTCACATGAATAAGGAAATTCTTAAACTAGACGTCATAGAAGAAAAGCGGCCACGCGTCTCGGAATGCGAAGGTCGTCGGAAGGACCAGAGCGCTTTCTCGATTGTTCCACAGTTCCCCGCCACTCTCTGATGTGTGGCGGCCGTTGGCAGAAATGCTGGTTGGAGTTGGGGGTCAGAGACGTTAGCTTCCGGGATGGGGTGTTGACGAGCGTGCAGTAGCTTTCCCTGCCTCCCTATGCTGGCAGGTGCAGGAACCTTGCAGGGTGGCGGCCGCGCTGTGGGCGGCGTGCTCATGGCTGTATCTTACCCTCCTCAAAAGAGGCCGTTCACCAGGCTGCGTGGGCCTTCGGGCACTCGGCTTGCAGGACTTAGGTCCCTGTGTGACCTGCTCGGTAGAACTTGTGTGGAGCCAGTGTATCGTCCTAGTTGATAATTTAGCTGGATTTTAGGGTAATTTTGGTACTACACTTTATTTACTTATTGTTAAACATGACCGGTAAGTAATGTTCAAATAACCAGTTAGGATGCAGAATGTCCCCCAGTGAGAATGGCAGTAGGTCTGTTGAATGAGGACTGACCACGTGCTGGGCCCAGTGCTGCTTGTGTTGTGGGCACCACCTGATTTCCTCCCCCAGTGACTCTTGGATAAGCCCCGTTGTTCTCGGTGAGCCGGTGAGGAGCCAGCCTTGGAGAGGCCAGGCTGGCCTCAGGGGGACCTGCCAGGCGGTGCAGTGGCCCCGTGGTGTTTGGGTTGGACACTGGCCCCTCCGTTTGCCTGGCCACAAGGATGTGCCTTCTCATTCGGAACGGCGCAGTGATCTGGGGAGCTTTACCCTCCCCCACTTGATAACCTGTGCTCATCCTGCCCCGTGATTGTCTGTTTTCTTAAATTTGGAATGTGCATGTGCGGCTGTGTCTGGCGACCTGCGGGGAGATGGCCTGGGCACGGCCAGCTCGCTGGGCAGGCCACGGGGCTTGACACGTCTCCGCCTGCGCCTTCGCTGCGTCTCCGGGGCTGGCACACAGGCCTCTGGTGACTCTGCCCCTTGTACCCTCCAGTGTGTGCTTTTTAAAAAAACTTAGATATATTTGTATTCACCGCAGCCGGGAGCTGGCTCTAGAAAAGAGGCGTGTGTGGTGAAGGGCCACTCGCTTTGCCTAGGCCCTGCGCTTTGACAGAGGAACCCCAGAGGCCACGTCATGCAGAGAATTGTGGCCGAGGCTTCAGGTGGGACCTGCTGCCCTTGGGCAGGGAGACAGACATTTCTGGGTGGCCGTAGGATGTCATTTCAGTAATGACAAAGCAGGTGGACCAGATGGGAAGGCACTGAGGAGATAAGTCGATGAACTACAGAGAGGAAGCAAAGATGAAGAAACACGAGGCTGCCCCAAGTCAGGCCCAGACGGGAGGCGGGAGGCGGGAGGCGGCCTTCCCGTGACAGTGGCCTGTTGGAACGAGGCCCTCCTGGTGCGGCCTTCCCCACTCTGGTCTCTCAGGCCCTCCTGGACTCAGACTGACCCTTGTCTCCTGAACCAGAGAGGTAGCAGGGGGCTTCCCTCTCAGGCCTCCGAAGTCTTAAGTCGTGCTCAGTGAAAAGGTAGCGTCGGTTCACTTCCTTATTTTTTTAAAGATTCTATTTATTTATTTTTCAAGGGGAAGGAAGGGAGAGAGAGGGGGAGAGAAACACCGATGTGAGAGAGAAACACCGATCGGTTGCCTCTTGCGTGTGCCCCTGACAGTGACCTGACCTGCAACCCAGGCTTATGTGCTGACCTGGGATCGAACCAGTGACCTCTGACTTTGTGGGAAGGACGGCGCCCAGCCGGCCGAGCCACACTGGCCAGGGATGTCTGTCCACTGTGTGTGCCGTGGCACCACCTGGCCGGCACGGAGGAGCTCACACTTGGGGAGCCACATTCAGAGGCTGTGGGCTTCCTGGGAGACTCGGCTTTCTCAGGTGGTGGCTCACGGTGACAGGGTGTGACTGATGCCGTGTGAAGGGTGGCTTTCTGTCGTTTAACAGAAGAGCTTACTATAAAATAAAACCCGTTTAGGGTAATTTCAGCACATTTTTCAAAAACTTTTTGGTAGGCGTTAATCTCCTATAGGCGTGGCATGGTCCGAACTGTGGGGGCCCTCAGCTCATTGCAGGCTGGCACGCGTGGCAAGGGGCGGCCTCCCCAGCCCACGCCAGGACCGAGCCTGCCTCCTGGCGCTCGCCCTGCTGTCCGCTTCTCGTGGGGGTGAGACCGTGCTACCCAGCAGGTGTTGACCTTGTACCCTTTCTCCTTGGTGGTTCTGTCGGGGGCCGTACTCTCTGGTCCTTGGGGCACAACCCTGACCCCTTCCTCCTCATATAAGAGGTCAGATACGTAGCACGCAGGCATGTTCCTGGCCACCAGACTGAGGCCTCCCTGCATCGCCTGTGGGCGCCTCCCAGAGCTGCCCAGTGGCTGCTCCTGACCAGCTGTGGGGCTCGTGTTCCGGGCAGCGGCCAGCCTCCGTCCCGTGGTCCCGTGACAGGGCCAGAGCAGTCTTCCTGGGAGCAGAGACCATGCCGTGGCAGGGCGCTGCCTACCCCCATGGGTGGGAAGTCTGCCCCCACCCCCCCTGCATGGCGCCCGGCCTTGGGCGGCCGTTTCTGCCTGAGTTGCGTAGGGAGCAGTGCTGGGCTGTGGGGGAAGGACAAGGTTAGGAGAAATTTCTCCTAATAGAAGTCTCGCTGTCTGAGAGCTGAAGCTTTATTCAGTCTTGTCTTGGTGGAAAGTATCCCAAGTTGTTATAAATATGTGCTTACCTTAGAAAAAATGCAAGCCCTCCCTGTCAGAAGGTCGTCTCTCGGGACCACTGGTCCTTGGGCATGGTTGTTCGGGCCACTGGGCTTCCTGGGACCCGTCTTAGTGCTGGGGCTGGGGGAGCAGTAGGGCCCGGGTGGGGGTGGGCTGGTCTCCCCAGGCCTCCGTCCTACTGGGCAGGGGGGGTGAGCAGGCGCGGCGTGGGCCACCAACCAGCCTGAGCGCCTCCTGCCAGAGACCCCGCGCGAGGAGGAGCCAGAGGCCTGGGGCCCGGCCCGGGTCTCCGTCCCGGAAGACCTGGTTGAGTGAGGGCTGGCGGCGGAAGCCCCAGCCGGAGCGGGAGCGAGGGGGCAGGAGGTGCAGTGGAGCGAGGCTGGTGCGGCCGGTGGGCAGCAGGCTCCGTGAGCCTGTGGGCTCTGTCCCGGCGCCACGGGACACCAGTGAGGGTCGAGCGTGGAAGGGCTGCGAGGGGCCACGTCGTAGGAGAGCGGGTGCAGGAGCACGGCGGCGATGGCGGTCCTTGTCAGGGCCAGGGAGCTGGCTCAGGACCGACCGGGGGTGTCGGAGGTGGTGCCCAATGTGGTGGCTGTGCAGGGCATGGGGGGCATCAAGTCCTCGGTCACTGGGACCCAAGCCTCCTGGGTGGCGGGCGGCACTGACTGGCGCCGTCCAGTGTTGGCTGATGGAGCAGGAAGGGGAGGGGACTTGGTAAGCTGCTTCATAGCCTACAGGGGCGCGATCACCCGACAACCCAACTTCCGGGCCAGCATCACCGCGGATCCTCCTTCTGGGAGCGGCTGGGGTCGCTGGCGTTGGAAGCGGAACCCCTGTAGTACGGTGGTGGTCGTGGTTTTGCGTGGTGTCCTCACTGTTTGGAGAGTGTGACAAGCGGTGTGGCCCCCCACCCCAGCGGCCGTGGCTCCTCCAGCGTTGCTGCACCGGGGTGCGTTCTGAGGCCCCGAGCTCTGGAGGAAGTGGGCGAAGGGACAGTGGGGACTGGAAAGCGGGTTAAGGAAGCTGCGGCCTGCCTCCTCTCTGTCAGCTCCGTCCCCCTCCACCGCCCTCAGTGCTACTTTTTTGAAAATGTGAAACAGCTCCAGTGAGAAAGGCCTGGTGGGTCCCCACGCGCGGGCTCCGTGGCAGCAGCTGCAGAAGGTTCTGCTTCCGTTTCCTATCACCGCGCAGCTCCCTCCCCGCTGGGTCGTGTCTGCTTGAGCAGAGGGCGCCCAGGCTACACACCCAGCCTCGTCCGAGTCCCGTCTTGGTGCAGCACAGCTTGTGGGCGACTCAGCCTCCAAGGCCTGACCTGGGAGTGGCCCCTCCATCTCTGCTCTGGGCCGTCATGGCCCTTTCCCAAGCCACCCGGTCCCCTCTGGGTCGGGGTGTGGGGGCGGTGTGCTTCCACGCTGGCCCTCCACAACCTGTTTTCCACGTGGCAATAGGTGATCTTTAAAAAAATGTTTAATATGTCCGAAACAACTAACAGGCGTACAGGGAAGTTTCTAGTTCAAAGACTGCCTCCCCCAATGTCTAGAGTAAGTTGCTTACGCGGTGCCCGTCACCCCTGACTTTCCGTGCACGCGTTCTGCAAGCCGAGTTCTTTGTAGCCACCAGGATCTGGAGTTTAACACTGGCACGTTGTGGCCTCCTTCTCTTCAAACTGCCCTGAAGTGTCCCTGGTACTTGTACACCCTCCTTGGTAGGCGAGCGGCCGGGTGCAGAGCCACACTTCCTTGTCCCTCCAGTTCCTGTCGGCGTGAGCCGGTCCTTTGTCTCCCCTGGGCTTGTGCGACCTGGAAACGGGAGTCGGTGAGCGTTGCAGGCCGGTCGTCTTGCTCCTTCAGTTCAGGTCTGCCCGCTTTCTCCTCATGATGCCACCCAGGCTGTGTGACTTCAGCAGGAAAGGCACCGCAGTGACACTGTGTTCTCTCAGTGTCCTATCAGGTGGCGCACAGCTTCCCTTTGTCACATAGCACGATGTACACTCTGACCACTTGATTTTTGCCAGACCTCACTGTCAAGTCACTCGTTTCCCTGTGTGAGGTGTGGAATATTTTGTGGAGATGTACTTTGAAACTATGTAACAGTTCCATTCCTCATCCGTTTTAAAATTCGTTATTATTAACATCACCGTGGACTCCCGGTTCCCCGTTCAGCTTAACAGGTTCTGATCTGAGGCTGCCAGCGTGTACGGGGACCCACCCTCACCCTTGGAGCGCTCTCACCCCCTGCACGAGGCTCACCTGTCCTTTCCCGACCAAGCGCCGGCGGAGGAGGCCTGGTTTCTCGGCTGCAGGATGGTGTCTGGAGATCCCGCCCTGACACTGGATGGGCTCGGTGTCGGGCTGCTGCCGCCTCTGGGCCCTGTGCTCGGGCAGAGCCGCGCTCTCTGTGGGCACGCCGTGTACGCCTGCCCTTCTGTGCTCACACACATCGAACGCCGCAAGCTCACGCCCGTGCCTCCAGTGCTGACCCAGTGTGTTGGGGCTTCTCCTCCCCGACCCGTAGCTCCCGCCTCTGACTGCGAGGGCTTGGCCCCCAGGTTCCAGAGTCTGTTTACTGATCAGATTGGTCCTCCCTTGTGGGACAGACCCCCTCCCACTCTCACGCTGTGCCCCAGCATGGACGTCCTCCTCACCCGAGCAGCAGCCTCCCCTGCCCCTCCATGGGCTCTGACCCCTGCTCCTTGTTGGCCTCCACCTGAGCAGGGAGTTCGGGGTCCTGGAGGAGGGAGAACCCACTTGGGGCTTCCTGCCTGCCCCTTCTTCCTTTGAGTGACCCCCGAGCAACCCCTTCCTCCTGGCAGCGAAGTGTTTCCCGGTAGCGGGTGGCTGATCCTAGGTTGGCGTTTCCCATACTTGCAGAGAACTGGTCTGAGCTGGCTCGCACCCCCCTCGGCTCCCTGGGGCCCAGCCCAAGGTTGCCTGACTTTGTGCTTAGAAACCTTGGAACCAGCAGCAGCACCTGACTGACCCTCAGAGGCCGCAGTTTCAGCCGCGCAGAGCCCTTGGTGAGGGTGTCCAAAATTCCAACCCCTTCCCTTGTTCACCCCGATTCTGCGACTTACTGCATCTGCGACTTCACGATGGCTTAATGTGTGCTTTTTCCCCGTTTAGTTGCCCAGGCGATGGGTCTTTATGCTCAGTTTTCTGTGTTCACATGATCGGCGTGGTTTCTGCCTCTCGACCCCACCCTGTCCAGACGGCAGGTCTCCTTGCTCTTGTGTTGGCGCTGTTGGACACCCCGTTTGAAGCGTCACTTTCTCCTGTGCTCCTGTGTAAGTCCTGTCCCTTGTCTTTGTCCCCTCCTGTCGGAGCAGCCTCGCGGCCTGTGGGGTCTGCACTGAGTGGGGTTCTGTTCTGGTTGTAGCTAATCAGTTGTGATAATTTTTAGATTCCAGTGCAGTGTTTTCACCATGTCCTTAGAACTGCCTGAAAATATTTAGCCTTTTTTAGAAAAAGTAATCTTCTGGATCCTTTCTCGTGCCCTCTATTTTTAAAAACCGGTGTTCCTTCTCATAGCGGAGGTTCTGTTACTCGACTCTCTTAGCTTCCTTGTGAGGCTTTTCTCTTGGGTTTGTTGCCATCGCTCCCCTGCGCCCCCACTCACCAGTGCAGCCTGGCACGTCCGTGTCCCCCATCTCAGGGAGACTGCTCCCCATTGGTGTGAAGTGCGTAAGCACCAAAGTACCAAGAGAGCGGGAGGGACGCTTGACGAGGAAGGCCCAGAGTGGCCGGGTAACCGGTGTCAGAAGAACAGAGATGACGTCGGAGAGGCTTTTTGCCCATTTTCTGGATGAAGAAATTTCGTCACAGAGGATCAGGCGACTTTCTAAATGGTACGGCCATCCAGCGGTGTCCTCAGGACTTGACCCTCCTGTTTGAGCCCGAGCAGGGCTGTCCCCTGCGGCCCTTCAGGCACGGCCACCCGCTGCCCAGGGTGGGAGGAGTCAGCCAACCACTTAAATACACAGAGATGTTAAAACTAGAAATGAAAGTAAACACTCCCTACTCCAAAGTCTTCCAAACAACAGGGGGTAATGGGTTCGCTAAGCCATTTAGCGGGGGAAAAAAAAAAAGGATGGAATATCAGATCTTTAAAGAGTTGGTAACTTTCTAAACAAGCCTTTATAATAAAATGACAAAGGAAAAAATGAGTTGACTCAGTTTTACTAAAAATAATAATTTGCATGAAATACATACAGCATAATTAAGATGCAAAGCAAGAGCGGGAGGAAGGAGTGATGTTCCCAGCACTTAAGTCTTACGCACTCGATGTAAAAAGATGAAGACGTGGTCCGTGGGCGGAGGTCAGGACCGGGCAATTCGCACAGTGGGGTGCACGGCACGGGGGGGGGGGGGGCCCAGCTCACAGGAAGGGCGTTGTGGCGGCCTGGGTGGGAGGCGGAGCCGCCGACTCCGGGAGAGGCAGCCCCGAGGCTAGGAGCCTAACACGTGTCGGTGCCCTCGGAGGGACCTGGGGCTGCACTCGCAGTGGCAAGAGAGCGGAGCGCTGAAAGTGTCCGCTGCACATCTCCTCACCAGGAGAAAATGGCTTTGAAAATCAGACGTTTGACCGACATGTTCAGTAGGTGCCTGATTTTTGGATTCTTAGTCTGCCAACTTAGTGAAATATTATGCATCTGTTAAAATGATAATTGAGTAGGATGGAAATGTGAAAATGTAAGAAGTCAGACGAAAGCAGAATGTGAGTCGTGTGAATATCGCATGTGTCTGAGCAGGAAGGATGGAGACGTGGACAGGGCACGGCCGCTTGCGGCTCAGCTACAGCGCGGAGCGGGGGTGGGGGGGATTTTTGATTTCATGAATGTTGCTGTTTGGTTTGTACATTTAAAGTTGGCTCACAATCTTCGTGAGTCTTTGGGGTTTTGTGGAAGTGTCCAGAACCTTGTGTTGAACCACTGCCAGAGGGAGGGTTCCACGGCGGTAGCGCGTTGATGATGGGTTGGCATCGCCTCCTTTCCGAGTGCTCCCTCTGGTGGTAAAATGGAGCGCAGCAGATGGGTGGGGTGGTTTTCGTCATGACGGAGTGAAAGGTGCCATTCAGTCCCCCCAGGAGATAGCAAGGGAGGCTGTGGTCTTTGCTGGCTGTTTAAAACACATGTTTCCACTAGGAATTTTGGGGATGCTTATTTTTAGTGATGTTTGAAAGAAAGATGAATCACAGATGATCTTAAGTTCTGGCTCAACGGTTTTCTTTACCCTGGGTAGGAAAAAAAAAATGCAGGGCCTCTGTGTTTTGTCTCCTAATCCTGTGCCAGTGGGGACTTACAGCGATGGGGTCGTGACTCCCTGTCAGTGGGCACCAGGGACCTTCTGGGGCCCTGGCTCTTGTTACCGTGAGGGCGGTGGGGGTCAGACCTCAGCAGTCTCAGGCAGCCCTCACGGAGCAGCCGCGTGGGGCTAGGCGGTTGCGCGTCTGAGGGCGGGGCTGCCTCGGGCCGGGAGCGGCACAGAAAGAGCCCTTGGGCGCTCAGCCTGCCCGCCCCCCCCCCCGCCCCCACTGTGGGAGCATTTTGCAAAATGGTAGTGGTGACAGATTTGAAAAAGAACTACATAGGAAAAGTGAAAGTTAGCACACAGCACGGACTCAGGCCTGAGGGCGGAAGTCAGAACAAGTGCCGGAGAGGTAGCTCGCTCTGTGGGCGCCAGGCCCGGAGTCCAAGGGTGCGGCTCCTGCTCCTGGCTCTGCCCCTTGCTTCGCGTTCTGGAAAGGAATGACACAGACTCTAAAGTAGTTTCCTGGGGCTACTGTGTGAGCACAGCCTGGGGGGCTTAGAAGGACAGAGATTTTTCTCTCACAGCCCATGAGGTCGGAGCCCAAAGATGAGGCGAGAGCCGGCCGTGCTCCCTCTGAAGGCCCTAGGAGAGAGAACTTCCCCATCTCTTCCAGCTTCTGGGGTAGCACTGGGGAGCTCGAAAAGTAGTCTTCCGCCCACTCTCTGCGTTCTCGTAGCTGGGCTCATCATCAGATGAACAGGAGACAGGAGAAGATGCGCAGAGTCTCTTCCAGGCGCCCATGTGCAGGCGCGAGAACACTGAGGCTCAGGGCTGCGCCAGGCAGCCCAAGCTCCCGTGCCGCTCTGGGCTCAGGAGAGGGGCGCAGGTCTGGGGTGTCCAAGGGGAAGCGGGCGATGCCCAGGGAGAGGAGGAAGAGCAGACAGGTGGCCACACCCTAGCCGGGCCACCAGGAGCAGTGGGACACGGGAGCTCGGCAGACAGGCCCTGCTGGGCTTCTCCCTGCCCGCCCACTCCGCTCAGGCGGTGATGCTGAGGTGACGCCCTTTTCCTCTAAGTATGTTTTCCAGTTTGACCCCTGAAGGCAGGTACACGGGGGAGGCCAAGGGACCGTTCTGCGTCTTTTGTTTCTTAATAACCAGCTTCAAATCAGTATCCCAAAGGACATATTTTGGGATGCCAAAGCTTTGGTCCCCGGGCCACTCTGATCTGTTCCTCCATCTTCCCGGGGCCCTTCCCCTCTGGGTCCCCACTCCCTCTTGGCGCAGGGCCAGTATTCACACTGGAGTTAGGGCTCTGCCCGTCCCTGCCGTGTCCCCGTGTTGGTGTGGGCACACCTGCAAAGACCCCACTTCCAAATAAGTCACGTTCACAGCTTCTGGTGGACACAATTTGGGGCCACACTTGCCAAGATACTTGGCTCTATTTTTCTTCTCCTTAAAATAAGGATAATCAGTGGGTTTAATCTCATTTAAAGAGAGACCATGCGGAATACACAGGCACAGTGTGTGTGGGCCCACAAGAGGTGCCACATGGTTACCAAGCACAGTCCCTTACGTCGTCCAGGGGTGTCTCCCGCGCTTCCCTTGAGACCATCTGGTGCTCCCCTAGCCATTTTATGGAGGTGGGCTGGGAGCTCACTCACCTGGGGAGCACGTCAGTTTCAGCTGCTGCAGAACAGACAGGGACCCGCTGGCAGCTGCTTGGGCAGCGGGCGATGGGCTGGTCGTACCTTCGAGGAGGAGTCTCTGTTGTGACAGCACTTGTTTAACAGGCGTTGGTGCGTAGGTGCTACTGATAAGCGGCCACACTAATTCAGCATAAACAGTTGCTTTCCACAACTCTCCAGATAGTGAACATTTTAAAAAGCAAACATTTTTCTATGAAAAGTATAACTTATTGGAATACATCAATCAATCAAGTTTTTATATAGTGTCAGTTTATTAAATTGTTAATTTTCTCTTTTTAAATTTGTAGCTAAACCATTTACACAACTGGTGAAGGACATGCAGCTTCATCGAGAAGACTTTGAAATAATTAAAGTAATTGGAAGAGGAGCTTTTGGTGAGGTAAGACACGCCTCATTTTGCCAACTCGGCACAGACTGCCGCAGGCAGCCGCCTCCCTCAGCGCGGGTGCGCGTTCTTTCTGGCCGCCCGGTGGCGAGGGCAGGTGGCTTCACAGGCCGTCGCCCTCAGAGCTTTGCCTCTTGGACTGTGAGCGGTGAACCCGTGTTTCACCATCAGCGCCCCTGGGCTTGGGAACGCCGTACCCCGTGGCAGCAGGGCCGTGCGCTGCTGGCGTGAGCCCACGGGGCGGCCCAGGCACGAGACAGCTTTGGCGGTGCAGGTGCTTGGCGTGTGCGCGCGGGCAGAGCGGCAGCATGCTCTTGCTCCAAGGTGACTCGTGTGACTTCTGAATTGAAACGAGACCCCTCAGCTGTCCTAGAAAACATCTCGTGGGGCCCCCCGCCCTGTCTGCAGGGCTTCAGCAGGACACACGCAGACCACCCCTGTGGATAGGCCCGCCTGAGGCACGGGCAGCTGTGTGTGGCGCCCTCCTCCCTTCCCTGGAAACTGCCTGCAGTCCCCGGAGGGACCCCCGTCTCTCGGCTTCATACCTTGCTTCCCCCCCACCAGCCTGCCTCCCAGCCCCCTTCTCCACCCCGTCCCTAGGAGCTGGTCTCTCCGAGGGGCTGCGGAGGGGAACAGCACCACGGGGGGCTGCGCGAGGGCAGCTCCTCCCAGGCGCAGCCCCGGCCGCCCGACGGCTAGGCTCACCTGAGGATCCCCTGAGTCTGGGACGCTCAACCAAACCCCGCTTACCGCACCTGGGGCGGCACGGGGCGGCGGTTCTGCTGTTACTTTAATACCGAGCTGTAATTACATGGGACGTGCCAGATCTAAGTGGACATTTTGAGCTAGGACAGATGTGCACACCTGTGCAACCAGCACCCCGAGTGAAATGGAGCATCTCTGTCCCCTGGGAAGTTCCCTCCTCCCCTTGGCCACTGAGCCCCTGGAAACAACAGCTGTCCCGGCTCAGGTGGTCGGGAGAGGTGTCGTTTTTGTTGTTTAGTGAGGAGAAAGAGAAGGCCTGTTGGAGTTCCACCTGAGTCAGGTCAGGGCGGACTGAGGCTGGCATCGTCCTGGTCCCAGGCTCTGGGCCCGGAGGGGCTCGGCCGGCAGAGCGTCCTCGCTGGCGTGTCCGGGCGGGCAGGGGGGTGCCCTTCGGGAGGAGAAAGGAGGCCCTACTGAGCCCAGGCGGCGGGCAGTCGTCTTCAGTGCTCGTCCCTCCCAGAGACTCGATGCAGGACTCAACTCTCTGAGAAGGCAGCAGCAGTCGCCCCCCTCCAGGTCAGCGGAAGCAGGTCCCTGCCCGGCCTGTGCAGGCACCCTCGGCTCCCCTCCCCACCACTCCCTCTCAGGCTTCACTGCCTTCTCCGTATCCCCAACCCCCGACTCCAACGCCTAGTCAGCCCGCCCTGGCCCCGTGGCCTGGGCTCTGGGCACCAGTGCTCCTCCCCTGCCCCCGTCCGGTCTGGGGACCCTGCTCGCTCCCCAGCCCACCCGCCAGCGCTAGGATCTCAGTGGACTCACCACCCCCTGCCCCCCGTGGCCTCCCCAGGAGATTCTCGTAATCGCCCACCGGAAATGGCCCCCGTTTCCACTTCTCTCTCTCCAATGGCGCCAAGCAAATCACAGAAATGAGGACCCTCTATGGGCATTGGGACCAGAAGTGCACTTCCCATAAGGCTCTAATGGAAGGATTGTTTCCTAATGACCGGCCAGGGGTTCTGTCGGACGCGCTCACTGCGCGCCCCCCATCACCAGGCCCAGGGAAGGTTGTGTTTGGTCATGGCCGTCATCATGACATAGTCTTTCCAAGCACACAGCTGAGGGTGAGACTGCCATGTCTTAGGCATTTTTTTAACCCTTCCAAGACCCCTGTCCCACGTCGGTAAACCATGGGTGCTTCTGTGGCACGCTGTGCTGAGGGTGAACTGAGAGCTTGGGGATAAACTGCTCAGTGTAGTTTCTGTCATGTGCAGAGGCTCCATGCGTGTCAGCTCTCATGGGGACCTTGACAACATTACTGCGTGACATGCACTGTTCGGAGAGCAAGGAAACAGGCCATAGAGGAACTCTTGTTTCATACGTGCTGTGTGGCTTCCTGTCATTGGCAGCAGAAAGGTCTGTTCCTCTCACAGAAGTTACTGTCACCACCAATATGTGGCTTAGAGTTTTGTGATGGAGACTTAGGCCACTGAACAGTAGACTTATGTAAGGTAGAAAGAGCCTGTGATGGTGCAAACATCACACCTGGTGGTGGCGACGGAAGAGCTCGTTCATGATTTGGTAGGGACCAAGGTAGTCCAAGAGGACTTCCTGGAAGAGGTGGTATGTGAGTTGCACTGTGACGAGTGTGGCTGATAGCCAGCATGCCGAGTGCTACGTGTCTAACTCCATTCTGAGCATGTGGAGTGAACCCCTTACACACCCAGTGCTCAGCACTGGTTTTTGTTTTGTTTTTTACCTGAGCAGATGGAATCATTCAGCTTGTTGTGTGGCCGAAATCAAGTTTTGATGTTTCACAGGGCAAATCCTCATTTACATAGAAAACTTGACTTAACAGCTCATTTTCCAGGGTTTCTAGGCAAGATTTCATTGTAGTTTTATGAAAATGTGCTTGTGTGAAACTCCATTTGTATTTCAGGTTGCTGTTGTCAAAATGAAGAACACTGAACGAATTTATGCCATGAAAATCCTTAACAAGTGGGAAATGCTTAAAAGAGCAGAGGTGAGTGTGGCGTGAGTGGAGTTTTACGTGAGTGAGAACCACAGTCCTCACGACCCCTGGGCCTCTACCCTCGACAGGGGTGAGCCGCTCTTTGTCCCCAGGACGCCAGCTGCTCCGCGGCTGCTGCTGTGCCTTGGTGGCCACACGTGTCCCCCATGTCCCGCCTGGGAGCCGCCCTCCAGTCTGTGGGCCGGAGTGGTGTTTACCATGCGGACAAAGCAAGGCGTCGTGGAACTTTTAGGCATGTCTCTCAGTTCTGCTGCATGTGCAAAGGGAATGATTGAACTTGGAGCTTACGAAGTACAGAAAGGTCTTTCTGTTTCCTCTTGGGGGGAGTGAAGATTGTAAGTAAAAGTCGGGATCTGCTGCGTGGCAGCCCAGCCCTCTTTCTTGCCCTGTGTACTCCCCTGTGGCAGACGCTTATGCCCAGTGCCCTCTGCCCAGCCCAAGCTCAGCCCCTGCTGACACCGGTGAGGCTGCCCGGAGCCCAGGCCTTTTCTCCAGGCATCTGCAGACCCCGCCCCAAGTTCCTCCAGCACCTCAGAGCCGAGAGGCCCTCCTTTCCAGGGCTGTGCTTGCCAGGCAGCCACCGGGCTTTGCCCTTTCTGACCTGCCTGTGCAGCGGCCCATGTCCTCCTGTGTGACTCACCCACCAGCCCTTAGCACCCGGTCTCCCCGGTCCTCCCTCTGGAATCGGCCAGCCCCAGCTTTTGGAAATCCCTCCTTTGGTTTCTAGTCTCTCATCCGTTCACTCTGAATCCTCCCTGTGATTTTAGGTGGCCCGTCCCTCTCGATCTGGAATTCTCACCTGCCCACGGCAGCTCCTGTCTTGGGTAGATAACCACACGAGCTACCTCAGTGGGATCGCTCTTCTGAGCTTCAAGTTGTCACAGCGTGATGGGGGGCATGCTCAGCCAGCATCCCACCCACCGGCATCCCATAGTGGGTCTCACACCCGTCGTGTCTAAACCATGAGGGCTGCCCGCCCCCCCACACCACTCCCTGCCACATGGCGGCGCCCGCACCAGGTCTCACGCCCACTTGGTGCTCAATAAGGCGTGTTGGTCGGCTCCGTACGGACCAGTTTTGTAGCGACCTGGGCTCCAAAGGCTGGTGGCTCACGACTCCGCCTCAGCCCTCCCCTTCTGCGGCCTCTGAGCCTCTCTCCATTCTTGCCCGCCAGCCTGTCAGTGCCCCGCGCCCTCACCTCCCGCCACGTTGGCCCAGCAGCCTTCCCCGCGTCCCCACAGGCACTTGTGGGGACACGGTGCCTCCAAAGGGAGAAGGTGGAGCTGCTGCGGGTGTTTGGGGGAGAGAGAGTAGGAGCACGTGCCTGTCAAGTTTACAGTGTTTTAGAAGCGATGGATTATGAAAGAAGACAGCTGAGCCATGTTTAACAGGACTTGTTAGGTCAGCCTCCGGAGTGGGTGTGTATTTAGCTTTAAAAGTTGTGACAGTCCCAAGCCTTAAGGCTAGGGAGAGGCGACTTTCTCCTTAGCATGGTGAGCGTGGAAGAGTCATTTGCTTATTTAATTTAAACCTAGTGACGCAGCCAGAAATCAGCAAGGGTGACAGTAGGAAAGCCGCAGAGTGGTGCAGGGTTGCAACTTGTAGGCCAGGCTGGGCTTCATTCCGTTCTTGGCCATAAAAAGAAATAGTAAAAGCTGTTAAAAAACCCGGACTGCTGAATAGCACATGTGCTTCCTGTGCGGGCCGCTGTGCCAGCACCCCAGGTCAGAAATGGGCTTCACTCTACATGTGGACAGGCAGGTGCTCAGGGCCCCCTGGGAGCATCTCCAGGAGACTGACCAGGCTGGCCGCCTGTGGCCGGGCGACCCCCGCCTGAGGGGCCTGCTGGTCCCAGCACACCTGCACCTGTCAGTCCTCGTCTGCTCCTGATTAGTGAGTCAGGACACAGCTGCTCAGGCATTTCTTTTAGGAAGGGAAACTTTTGAAGGAAGCTTAGAGTAAAAGAAACTAGTAGAAAAAGCAAGTTCTAAAGGCCGTTGTGAAACTCAAGGGAGAGAACAGATAGCACACCAGCTGGCGCCTTGCACACCAGGCCCTGCCTCGGCCGCTTCTGCCTCTGCCAGTCTCCGGTCTGAGGGGCGAGAATCTCACGTTACCTGCCTGGCGAAGAGGAAGTTTTATTGTAATTATGGCTGCACTGATCTGCAATGCCACCGGCAGTGTATGAGGGTTCCCTTTTCTCCCCATCCTTGCTCGTGGTAACTTTTAAATACAGGTGCCACCTGTGCGTTAAAGCTCTTCAAAGAACACAAGACCGTAGCAGTCCAAAAATTAGTCTTTACCCTTATGCTCTAGGCCATGGGTCTTCATGGTAGGATCCTGTGAAGACGTACGCTTTGATATCCTACAGAGAGACCGTGTTCCTTAAAAGTAACCGACTCGGGTTAGCAAGCAGCTGTGTGCCTATCCTCCCAGCCACATGGCTGCTAAACTGAGGGTCTGTGAAGAGCCCCAGGCATGTGGGGCGGCTGCACCCCGACTGCCCCAAGGAGGCCGACTTGGTAAAGAGAAGCCGGGCGATGCTGGTGGGAGGAGCCCAGCTGGGAAACCGTCGCCAACCACCACCGCCCGCCCCCCAGCCCGTTGAATCTCTAGTATGGGCCATGGAGCCGGCAGGCGTGGGGGTGGTGGTGCAGGAGCCAGAGGGGATGGGCGCCCTCGGCCTCTCAGCTGGCGCAGGTGTGGCCGAGGGGTCAGGCACAGCTGCCTGGGGAGACAGGATGTGTGTCTGGTTCAAGGCGAGGGCAGGGGATGCAGTCTCCAGGGCCTGTCGCAGCAGGGACCCCTCTTCTGAGGAGTGTGCTCTGCGGGGGGTTTGCAGAGGGAAGAACGACTTTCCCCTAATACCTTGCAGACTGCTTGTTTCCGGGAGGAGCGCGACGTGCTGGTGAATGGGGACTGCCAGTGGATCACCACCTTGCACTACGCCTTCCAAGACGAGAATTACCTGGTATGTTGGATCTCCTTGAACTTAAAGGCTCCAGCAAGTGGCATTTTGCTGGTGTTTTCTGATCGCTTTGCACCACCTGTCGCTAAAAAATGAGAAGACAGCTGGGAACTTAAACGTTCTTTCAATGCAGATCTCACTCGGTAGAACTAGGGGTCTGTTCTGTGGCGTGACCACGGTGCAGGGGGGGTTGTTTTAAAGTAGGCGTGCGGCGCTCTGGGCTTGTCTCTCTCTCATCACTAGGTTACCTGATTATTTTGTTCTCTGGGTTTGTTAAATTTATACAAACGGTGGGTTTTAAACGTTTTCTGTTTGGAATAAGCATGAGAAACCGCTGTGGAGGCACTGAGGGGGTATGCACGTCCCTGTGCTGCGTCTAGCCCTCCCCCGGGCACTGGCCTCCCAGGAGCCACCTGACACTGTGTCGGAGCAACCCTTGGTGTCCACGTTCTTGTCACCCCGTTATTCTCCTGGCTGGAGTTAGGGTAACCGGCAGGAGGACCCTTGGTTTCCACGTTCCTTGAGTAGTGATTGGCGCTGGACCCCGAGAGCGCAAAGTGGGGTGGGGGGTCTGGGGAGCCGGCAGGAGGAGCCAGACCTCCGGCTCACGCACCAAGGGGTCGCAGGTGCCCTGGGAGCGCTTCAGGTCTGGGGCTGGCTGCGCAGGCCTGCCCAGACCGAGGGGTCCACACCGGGCGCTCCAGGTGGGCAGGGCTCTTGGCCTTGCCCCTCTGTCCAGTGCGTGGCTGGCAGTGGCCACCTTGAGAGTTGCGGGGGCCTCAGGGCAGAGACCTGAGCTGTGTTCCCTCTGTGGCTACCACCATGTGCTCTTGGTCACGTAGCTGCTCGCAGCGTGGCATGGTGAAGTCCCGCTCTCACTCAGTCGTCCGGGAAGCGCTGTGGGCACAGGCACCCGCCGTTAGGCAGAGTGGCATGTCTTTTATTTAGGGCCAAAAACACTCCTGTTTGTTTTGACGGTGGAGCAGCTTGTGCTGATGGTCGCTGGCCTGCGGGCCCTCTCGGCAGTGGTCCTGGAAGCCGGGCACCCCCAGTTTCCTCACTTTGTGAACAGGGTGTCTTGGGCGAGGGCAGCGGCAGCAGCAACCTCCCCGGGCTGTCGCACAGAGGCGGGGATTGGGGAGCCAGGCCATCCGCACGCGAACCCCCGCTTCCCTGAGCAGCGCGGCTGCTGCGGCCGCCTCCGATCTGTGTCCCATTCCCAGCGGGGCGTCTGAGGTGCGCCAGGCAACGCAGGTCTTCCGGAAGGAAACCATGCTCTTTTGTCAGGGAACCTCTGCTGAAGTCCGCGTAACATGTGGTCTCTGCGCGGTGGGCGCGACCCCGCGGGCCGGTCAGGAGCTCCAGACGGGCCTCTGGTCAGAACCCTGCGGGCGCTGCGGGGCGCCGAGAGCTCCAGCGCGTCTAGTGCGGATGCGGCCCCGCCGCTGCTCGCCCTGCACTAGCGGCTGCGGATCTGAGCTGGTCCCGCCGCTGAGGCTCGGTGGCAGGCGCCACCCTGCAGGGTGGCAGAGGGGACAAGCGCAAGGGCTGGCTATCAGGACCCTGGGCCCCGGCAGTGCGGCCGCTCGGCCGGGCTCCTGCCGTCGTTTCAGAACCCAGCGCTCTGCAAGCAGGAAACCTGCTCTCCCAGTGACCAGAAGGCTGTCGCCTCAGTGGCGCCGCCCGGCGCCCTGCGTGGCGCACTGGGGAGTGACTGGTCTGGTCCTTGTTCCGAGTGCAGGCGCCTCCTTGCAGCCTCGTGGGCCTCCCAGCTCGCTTTTCCCACCAGCCCGCGCTCCAGGCGCCCGGCGGCCTCGTTGAGTGCGGTGGTCCCGCTCGTTAGTTCTCTCTGCAGACCCCTAGGCAGACACGGAGCGCGCCCCTTCCTGCTGCCGCCTTCAGGGCCCGGGACGCGGCCGTCGTCCGGCTGGTCTCCCCCTCTCCACGTGCGTCTGTCAGCAGGTGCCAGGGCCTCCTGCTCCGGTGTCTGCAGTGTCCGCCTGTGTCCTTTCCCTGCCCACCCCTCCAGCCCTGCTCCCCGACTGCGGCTCCGCCACAGCCTGTGGGGTCCGCCCCCCCCGAGCCCCGGGCCTCGCCGCCAGCTCCGTCTCTCCTCTCGTCCTCTCGGCACCTGTCCCTCTGTCCGGAGTGTGCCAGCTCCTGTCACCTGGGCCTTACCTCCGGACTGGCTTGTGGTCAACGTCCCTCCACGCGATGCCAGCTCTGGGGGCTGGTGGGAGGGATGGGCCCGTTGCCTGGAGGGCACCAACGCGTGCCTGACTGAGAGGACGGCCGAGGGGACGCGCTGAGTCCTCCGAGAGGCCTCTCTCTGGCAGGAGTTGGGCCGGGGTGGGGAGATGAAACGAGAAACCCAGGACACCTGCTCCTCGAACTCAGCGCCCCCAGGAGGGACAGGCATAGTGCGGCAGGGCCAGGGCGGAGCGAGGTGACGGGGGCCGCCGGGGCAGACCTGCCCAGGTTGGTCCCCGCCCAGCTTTTTCTCAGACATGACAGTGTCGTGTGGGCTCAGCTCCTCTCCATGTCCCTTCCGGCTGGGCAAACTGGGGCCTCGTTCCCCCTGGTCAGGCGGGGCGCTGGGTGGGGATGGCCCCTGTGGTGATGGCCAGGACACAAACGAAGCCTGGAGCTTGAAGGCAGGGGACGTGACAGTCGCTTGGGGAGTGGCGGCTGCTGTAGGGTCTCAGTGAGTGTCCCAGGACTGCTGGTCAGTTAGCTGCTCAGAGTGGAGACCCCATTTCCTGAAGGAAGTGCGCTCCGGGAAAGCTGGTGCTGCACGCAGGGGCGGCGACCCCCTTCACCCCGGCCTTTCGAGTGAGGGCAGGAGAGCAGAGGGGCTGGCTCTGTCCTCGCGGCCGGACAGGGACTTGCCCAGCAGCTGGGGTGCTTTTCCTCTAGTTGCTCCGATTTCTACGGAAGCGGGAGGTTTTCTGGTAATTCCGTGGGGCCCCTAAGTGCATACCTTTCCGTGTACCCGTGAGAGCCATTAGTTCCATGTGGTTGTAGCTGGTGCCCCTTTTCTCTGTCCGGGTGTCCTCTTCCTGTGACACGAGGGCCTGCAGGACTCTGGTCAAACCCCGCTGACCCGATGGGCCATCCACTCTGGGTCGCCAGCCTTCAGAGCCGCCTCCTCGTCGCACCCCTTGGCCGTCTCCACGGGTTAGATGTGTCACTGGTGGAGCCTGCTCTCTACCAACCAAGCAACTTCAGGTCATGGCAGTGACGCGGTGCGTCGGGGGCGTGTTCTGGCAGGGGCCCTGGGTGGCAGGAGCGGCTGGGGCGCCGTCCATGTGGCTCGAGGGCCCGGGGCCTGTGGCAGGCGTTGGCCTGCCTGCCGGGTGTGGCGGTGACTAAGCATTGCACTCTCTCCCCCCTCGAATCTGTAGTACTTAGTGATGGATTACTATGTGGGCGGTGACCTGCTGACCCTGCTCAGTAAGTTCGAAGACAGACTCCCCGAAGACATGGCGCGGTTCTACGTCGGGGAGATGGTGCTGGCCATCGACTCCATCCATCAGCTCCACTACGTGCACAGGTAACCGCCGTCTTTGTTTATGGGCCGTGTTCAGCGAACCGGGACACCAGCGTGGGGTCCCCAAGGCCGCGTGCCCACCGCTCACGCGGCAGCTGCCGTGCGGATGCTCAGCTCGGCGGTCCTTGCAAGCCCCGGCGAGCAGAGGCTGCGGCCCGGCGGCTGTTGCTGAGAGAGATGTAGCTGTCAGCACGGGCCACCTTGTACTGTTAGCAGATGTCAGCTCACCCTCTCCCAGACCCCCCTGGAGTGTCACGCGGGGTCCCCTCCCTGTGTCTTGTGCCTCTCAGTTCTGCTTCATGTCGACCCCAGAGGATCTGTGGCCTTGAGTGCCCCACAGACACTCCCAAGAGGTCACCGGGGCGGGGCAGAGGCTGGAGTGCCGTGTCAGAGGCACCTTTGGTTCCATGCATCCTCTCTTGGGTGGGGTGTTGTCCTGGGCCCCCACCTGTTGGTGAGACTCCCAGCGCTTGGGAAGAGCAGGCCCTGTTCCTTCCGTCACGGGGGGACAGCACTGGAGCTCACGCTTGGCTTGTGGGAGTTGCACTGTAGGGGGTGTGCTTGCGCTGCTTGTGGGGGACACGCTCCTTTGCTTTCAAAGCTCGGGTCCCCTTTTCTTGCTGGCCCCTCGGAGGAGCTTACTCTGCCAGGGAGCAGGGTGGCGCGCCAAGTCCACCCTGCACCCTGCTGTGCCTGTAGGTACGCCAAACAGCAGGGGCCCGGCCCGCAGGGGAGAGTGTGCCCACTGCCAGCCTCTGCCAGCTGCTCTGCCCCTGGGCCAGCTGCCCAGCTCCCCCATCTTTGTGAAGTACAGGCTGGGGCCGCTGGTGGTTTGGGAGCAGCCGTGGCCTTGCCCACATCTCCACCTGATCCCTTCACGCACCGCACCCCCTTCTTCCCCCTCATTGCTCTTCTTCCTGCTCCTTCGTGGCGTGAGCGCATGGCTGCGGGTGACACCGATGCACAGGGTGGGTGCTGGTGACGACTGGCTGCCACACGTGACTGCACCGCGCAGGGAGCGCTGTCCGGTGGCTTCCAGCCGCCACGGTGCCGTAATCGGGGCTTTGACTTGCTGATGTGTTGCATGGAAATGGTTAATGAATGCATTTATTTTACTGGCAGAGACATTAAACCTGACAACGTCCTTCTAGATGTGAATGGTCACATTCGCCTGGCTGACTTTGGATCATGTTTGAAGATGAATGATGATGGAACTGTAGGTATTTTTAATGGAGATTTTCTACTTGGTTTTGAGTTTTGCTTACAGTTAGGGCTGAATAGTTCAGTGGGAGGTAAGATTAAGAAACCAAGTTCATTGATGTGAATTAAGAAGAGAAATTCATTCAGGAGTTTAAAACACCTTTGTTGCGTTTTTTTGTCTGCAAAAGTGCTTTCGTGCCTTCTAAAACTGGGGCTGTCAGGTTTGCTTAGTCCCGTAGGCAGCGGGTGGCAGGCCAGCCCTGAGCCAAGAGGCAGCTGTAGGCGCCTCCTGAAAACACCCTGGCTGGGCCGCCGAGTTGGACAGACGGGAATGAGACATCCGTATTCCTGCTTGGGGACAGAGGGCTTCCTGTCAGGGATTCTCTCCATGGACGATGTGGACCCAGAATTGGGGTCCTTGGTGCCGGCACTCCACGGGCCAGCTGACCCTACTGCTGAGCAGGAGGCTCACGGGTGTGGCTGGGACACCCGGGCTCAGCCCGGGCCACACCGGCCTCGGGGCTGCGTGGCTCTGGTGGCAGTGCCCTGACTCATTCGGTAAGCCGTCTTAGAGCCTCGGGGACCTGTCTCTGCGCCTTCCCGTGGCCGCTGTCCCTGTACTGACCTCCAGGGCTTGGGCGTCTGCACTGAGCGCCAAGTCTGAGGGGCCCGCCTCTCTGGGGGACAGCAGTCCTTCCTTTCCTGCTGTGTGTTCAGGCAGCGGTGCACAAGCCCAGGACACTACCATCAGGTGACCGTGTTTTAAGAGAAGTGAAGCAATTTATGCACTTCCTCTCTATGAAGCCAGACCTGTTCGTTCCTAATGGTCCCGGACACGTACCCCACGTTACCCTGACACCCAGCCTTCCTGCTGCCCACGTAGGCATCCAGGTGCGGAGAAGTGTACCTGGCACACGTCAGAGGCAGAACTTCCTACTGAGAGACTCCAGCTCACCTGGGTGCCGCTTTGTTCCCGGGCCTCCTCTTGGACATAACCCCAGGGAGAGCGCGGCCCTTCCCCGGCTGGGCCTCCCCAGACTCGCAGGCCCCACTCTCCCTGTGTTGGATGCCGCCCTCACTGCCTGCAGAGGCGTCACCACGTCCAGACCTGTTCCCCTCATGGCTGAGACACTGTCCCTTCGCTTTTAGGGGCACAGTGGCCTGACCCTCTATCTGGGGAAGTCCCAGCCCCCAGCCAGCACCTGCACTACTGCCAGACACCCCCATGGGGAGACTGCAGGGGTGGAGCCATGAGAACTGCTCGGCTCCAAGCCCCTTGTAGGCGCCCAGGTCTCTGTACCTGGATGTCGGAGAAGGGCCGGCAGGGCTGGGCCTGGTGCCCAGCCGCACTGAGTGGCAACAGAGCAAGTGGGGAAGGGTGCCCTTTGGGGGCCGCAGCGTCGTCGGGCTGTGGTGGCTTTGGGCGCTGAGATACTGCCCAGCGTTCAGTGTGGCTGGGGAGCACTGACGTGCACCCAGTTTTGGATCGCGGGGCCCTTTGGTCGCAGTCGTGTGAGACACTTGATGTTAGTGATGTCCCAAGCTTCCCTTCAGCATGCCCTCTCCCCCAAGGTCCAGTCGTCTGTGGCCGTGGGCACACCGGACTACATCTCACCGGAGATCCTGCAGGCCATGGAGGATGGCATGGGCAAGTACGGCCCCGAGTGCGACTGGTGGTCACTGGGCGTCTGCATGTACGAGATGCTCTATGGGGAGACGCCGTTCTATGCGGAGTCGCTCGTGGAGACCTACGGCAAGATCATGAACCACGAGGTGAGGCGGAGCTGCTGCAGCCCGTCTGTCCTGTCCTGGTGCCAAGGCCAGAGTGGCAGTGGTGGGGTGGGGAGGGGCGGGGGCTTAGCTTGGAGTTGGTAGAGCCACTCGGGAAGCTGGCACGGACTGGAACAGCCTGGTGGCTGTGAGGGCGGGGAGAGATTCGGAGCAGCAGGGAGCCGGGGTTGTGGGCGGGGCTTCTGGGATGGTCCCATTTTCTGGTGGAGGGTGAAGGCATTCGTCAGGTCCAAATCCCCGCAGGCGACTTGGCTTTGGTGAAGGTGCGACATTCCCGGGCACCGTGTGGGTGTGCGTCTCCTTGGGTCGGCGGGCAGGGAGCCCAGGGGCCGTGGGACCTGTGGCTCTGGATTTGTGGCTCAGCCCCATCGGTCTGAGTCTGAGTCTGGTCTCCCAGAAGCCAGCTGTCGTCAGCAGCAGCGTGCTCAGCGCCCCTTCGCGGTCTCGCCGCTCCCTTCCCGTCCTTGTCCCACTCCTGGCCATCCCCTCCCCTCACTCTCCTCCGTTGGCTTGTTCTTCGCTGTCCCCTCTTCAGCCCAACGTTCTTGTCCCCTGTGGTTTTCTGTAGAGCCCTTGCTCGGGTTTCTTTTCTAATGCTGCTTCCACCCTCTGCCTCACCTGCTGTCCCTCGCACACGCACACACAGACGCACTCACAC
Source organism: Mormoops blainvillei (assembly GCA_004026545.1). Taxonomy (NCBI): domain Eukaryota; kingdom Metazoa; phylum Chordata; class Mammalia; order Chiroptera; family Mormoopidae; genus Mormoops; species Mormoops blainvillei. The sequence goes on from PVJD01006277.1 coordinate 54,405, forward strand.
GTACATACTCACATACACACGCTCACACGTGCACACCCCTTCCCCCAGAAGCAGCCCCGTGGGCTGGCCTGGGCTGCAGCCCTGCTCTGTAGGCGGCACTGACACTAACGTGGGGCGTGGCCCTCCTCCCCTTCCAAACCAAGGCGAGGTGTTCTTCCCACAAAGTGGGCTCCGAAGTAGAAATAAAGCTTTTCACTTACGAATTATCATACACCTACTATAAAGCCTCCAAGGTGCATCCAGTAGGTGGGGAAACCCCCAGGCCTGCCCTGTGCTCTGGGTGCCCTCGGGCGTTTAGTCTTCCCAGCTGCCCTGGCAGAGGAGGCCGGACGCTGTGCTGTGTGGCCTCGGGCACTTAGGCTAGATTGGGGGGGGGGTTCAAATAAATGGCACCGTATCACAGAAAACCAGGGGGGTTTCTTGCCCATTGTTGTCTCCTTTCCATTCAGTGCACAGAGAGGGACCTTCTCTGTGTCCCACGTCCCGCTTTCACAGGCGCTGTTTTGGCGGGCGTCTAGGTAGTTTGCGGTTTTCCCTGTCAGAGTGTGACGCACTTCTTTGTGACGTTTCTCTGGAGTAAATGTCTAGAAGTAGAATTGCCATGGATGTGGGCCTTCTGATGGGCCCGGCTAGTCTTTGTCCCACCCACACGTGTTGTCCGCGCTCGTGGTCTCCTTGATGGGTGAACGTCTGTCATCGTCTTTGTTTGCAGGCGGTGGGCTGACAAGTCCGCCGTAGTAAGAACAGCAGGGCTGACAAGTCCGAGCGTCTCTCTCATGGGGTCGGGCCACCTGCAGCTCAGGCTCTGGGGCTGCCTCCGCTCTGTCGGCTGCGGTGTCTGTCCCTGACCGCTGACCACCCCCTCCCCCCAGGAGCGATTCCAGTTCCCGTCCCATGTCACCGACGTGTCCGAGGAAGCGAAGGACCTTATGCAGAGGTTGATCTGCAGCAGGGAGCGCCGGCTTGGGCAGAACGGGATCGAGGACTTCAAGAAGCACGCGTTCTTCCAAGGGCTGAACTGGGAAAATATACGAAACCTAGAAGCGCCTTACATCCCTGATGTGAGCAGCCCTTCTGACACGTCCAACTTCGACGTGGATGATGACGTGCTGAGGAACACTGTAAGTGGGCCTCCGCGTAGCGCCGTGCCGTGGTGGTTCTGCACCGCGGGGCTCGGCCTGAGGGGCTACCAAGCGAGAGGGCAGGTCCTGTAGCTCACTGATGTTTGGGGAGCCACGCAGTTTTCTCGAGGAAATACACCTTTAGCTTGGTCCTTGATGTCCCCCTTTTTAAGAGATTTTATTTATTTTTAGAGAGAGGGGAAGGGAGAGAGGAAGAGAGGGAGAGAGACATCGATGTGTGAGAGAAACATCGATGGGTTGCCTCTCATACGCCCCAAACTCTGGGGACTGAACCGGGAACCGCACTGATGACGACCTTTCTGTCTGTGGGACAACACCCAGCCAACTGTCCCTGTCCGTTTAGGACAAGGTCCCTTTTTTAAATCATGGATTACAATTTGAGAAAAAGTGAGTTAAGTAGTTGTTTTGTCTTAGAAGCCATCAGAAATACTTTTGGTTTTGTTTTTATGGTGCTTTGTAACTTTTTAAAACAGTGTCTCCTACATGGTCATATGAGAGTGTCTCTGTAGGCCTGTCACCACTTCTAGGCTTAAAGCCCCGGCGAGGAGCTGCTCGGCTCCCCGCCCTCCTCCCTTCGTCCCTGCACAGGTGCACTCATCTGGTCTGCCCACCAGTGTGTGTGCTCAACGTCTGTGCACGCCTCTTGGGCGACAGCCGTTGGCAGCCGCAGGGATGGCAGCGCATCGTTCAGGCATGGTCCCGGCCCCCGGCCTGCCCGGTGTGCGTGCTGGTCAGACAGACCTGAGCTCTGCCCAACTCATATGTTGTAAAATTACTTTGGTCCCATCAGGCCCAACCTTTTGACTTCTTAGTCCATACTTTTGTCTTGTTCGGGGGTACAGTACCTGAGATTTACCCATGTAAGAGGAAAAGTTTGGTTCGTCCTTGATTTACTAAAGCAAGAGCCGAACTTTAGACCGCATGGACACTAGGCAGATTACTTTGCTGGAAGGATTTTTCTTGGGCACCAAAGAAACTTATTTCCACACTGAAATTTCTGAGATAAATTCTGGCTTTGGTTCTATTTTTAATAAAGAAGATTAATCAAGCTGAACAGTAGAGCTATGACTAACATGCGTCTAAAAGAGTCTCCCTTTGGGCCCCAGAGCTCACACTGCCTCTAGCCTCTGGCCCAAGTCCTTGGGGGTGGCGCCTGTCCCTTCTGCTCAGGAAAACGTTGAGCGTGGATGTTGTGGCTTTAAAAAGTGTGAAAATTCCTGGCCTGCTCCAGGTGTGGCCTGTGCCACCGTCACTGTCAGCAGCCGTGCACTTACCCTCTGAACTGTATTGTATGTAACATAGAGCCGGGAATGAGAAACAAGCCCACCAGTACCAGCCTCCATGCCAGTGACACCTGGACTCCATGTGGCAGCAGGCCCCGCGACCCCCGCACTCCCCTGACCGCACTGCCACGTTCTTGCCTCCCTCCCAGGTCTCCGCGGGGCTCACTGTGTTGTATGTGCTCTCACACAGGACATGCCGCCTCCTGGCTCTCACACGGGCTTTTCCGGGTTACATTTGCCGTTCATCGGTTTCACATTCACCACGGAAAGGTACGTTTAGTCCTGTCACCCCAGGGTGGAGCCTCGCCCAGGGCAGGGGACAACGTGAGGGTCTGCTTCTGCGCAGTGTGTGTTTGGAGAACTTAGGGCCGCACCTGGGAGGTGTGGTGGCTCTGCGCTGACCGGGTGGCTCAGTGGGTTGGTTGGCGCGTCATTTCCTAAACCAAAAGGCCGCAGGTTCAATTCCTGGTCAGGGCACATGCCTAGGTTGCTGGTTCAGTCCCCGGTTGGTAGGGGCTCCATCTATGAGAGGCAACCAATTGATGTTTCTCTCTCATGTCGACATTTCTCTTTCCCCTTCCTTCCCTCCCTTTTCCTGTCTCAAACCAATAAGCCTGTCCTCACGTGAGGGTGCACACACACACACACGCACACACGCATGCACGCACAGGGGCAGTGCAGTGAGGGTGCACAGAGACACACGGGCAGTGCAGTGAGGGTGCACAGGCACACACACACACACACGGGCACTGCAGTGAGGGTGCACAGACACACACGGGCACTGCAGTGAGGGTGCACAGACACGCACACACACGGGCACTACATGTGACAATACAGCAAGACCACAGATTTTTCATAAAGGGCCTGATAGGAAGCAGTTCAGGCTTTGTGGTCTCTGTTGTATGTTCTTCTTCCTGTTAACAGCCCTTTAAAAGTGCAAGAGCCACTTTTGGCCCCTGGGGTGGTGGGTGGCTGGGCATTGCTGACCCTGACTAGAGGCCAGCCCTCCATCCATCCTTGGGGCAGTCCGTCAGTGTCCAGGGCTGTAGCTGCAGCTCTGGCTTCCATTAGTGGGGCCGGAGCATAGTCCCCGAGAGGCTGAGCCCACGTGGGACTCGGGCCCCGCAAGCCAGCACTGCTTCTGTGTCTTGAATGGGCCTCACGGCCACATCTGCCTCCCTCTACAGGGGTGACTAGGGCAGGAGGAGAGGGCTGGGGTGTAAGGCTGGTAATGAAGCAAACGGAGTTGCCGCCCTCCCGCAGGAAGGAGCCAGTCCCTGGCTCCCGGCATCTTCAGCAGCTGAGGCCGTCCAGTCCCCAGCAGTGGCCCAGGGGGCAGGGTGGCGTGTTGCTTATTGTCTGTCCCATGGGCAGAGGCTCCCGACCTTCCAGGTGTCTTCCAGGTGCCTTCCAGCTCACTAGGTGCTGGTCCAGCCTGTGGGTCCCCGGCTCCGGTTTGGCAGGTCGGGCCCGGGGACCTCCTCCTGGAACAGCCCCCGCAGAGTGGGCACGCACAGCGCCCCCAGGCCGCCTTTGAGAAACCCTGCCAGGCCCTCTTGTCAGTATCGCATGTGCCAGTGCCCTCCCTGCCACACTGAAAGCGGAGCTAAGTGACCATGAGACAGCCCAGGGACGAAGCTCTGGGAGAGTCGTGGCCGCCTGTGCCTTCCCGCGCCGCAGCCCTGCTTGCAGCAGGCCCGTTCAGGGCCCTGGAATGGAGGAACCCTTGGTGGGCAGAGTTGGCGAGCCCCAGAGGCTGAAGGAATGGCCCCTCGTGCGTGGCAAACCCAGGAAGCTGCCCAGCAAGGCCTCGCAGGCCCAGCCGCTTGCTTGCCCGGCGTCCCCGGGAGCCCTGACTCAGGGCTTGCGTTCCTCCAGATTCGCAGAGGAGTCTCTTTGACCAGCTCTGAGGGCGTGTCCTTCTCATTGTCACCCAGTCACTGCAGTAAGGGAGACTCTTGTCTAATTTTGGCTCTGTAAACAATAAACTCTTTCACAGGCATTTTTGTTTGCCAATTTAAAAAGAGGTCTTTCGCCCAGGAAGTCTTTAAATGCAAATGCAGCCCGTGTCCTGCTCAGGAGGTGAGAAACCCTGTGCTTTGCTTGCAGCTGCTTCTCTGACCGGGGCTCCCTAAAGGGCACGCTGCAGTCCAGCGCGCTGACCAAGGACGAGGGCGTGCAGCGTGACCTGGAGAGCAGCCTGCAGGCCGAAGCCTACGAAAGGAGGCTCCGCAGGCTGGAGCAGGAGAAGCTGGAGCTCAGCAGGAAGCTGCAAGGTGAGCCAGGGCGGCCCCGGCTCCCAGGGGTGCCTGCACCGGCCCGGCCTGCACTCACATGCGCCTCCCCCGCAGAGTCCACGCAGACCGTGCAGTCCCTCCATGGCTCGGCGCGGGCCTTGAGCGGTTCAGCCCGAGATAAAGAGATCAGAAGGCTGAATGAGGAGATCGAGCACTTGAAGAATAAAATAGCAGGTACGTTTTAAAGTTTGGCTGCTTACTCTCGGTTCTCAGAGGATGTTAATCTCTGCCAAGGAAATTTTAGACTCCTTTTCATGAGAAGCAAAAGCAGGAAAAAGGGTTAAGCTGTAGTAAACCCAGTTAGAATTCTGGTATTTTGTCAGTTTATTTAAAATCGTGTCTCCAGTTGTGTAGCTCTGATACAATTTTGTAGCTCAGCTGGAATCGGCTCCCAGTGCTTTATCCACGAACTCGGAACACGTTGCGCCCCTCTGCCTTCTCTCCCCTCTCGGCAGCTCTGAGACAGAATTACAGTAACCACCCCTTTCTAAAGCTGTCACCATGGTGCCGGTGTGTCAGCATTTCAGGGGCTAGGTCTGTTGTCCAGCCTCTCTCTCGTCCCTAGGTTATCTGTTTCCTAAAGACCCAAATCACTGTCAAGCCTCGACCCCTGACCTGACTAGGGGGTTGGCACAGCAGGTGACCCCTCTTGTGAGTCAGAGGTGTGGCGTCAGCTGCTGTCCTGGCCCAGAGAAGGCTGAGTGGGGCCTGGATTTCAGTAAAAGCTGTTGCCACCTTGGGTCACACTGTGCCAGCTCCACAGGCGAGCGAGGACGAGGCAGGAGGTGGGCACCGCCGGAGGCACACTGCCCTGTGGCGACAGTCGGTTGGCCTCTAATGAGACAGGGAGGTAGGGATTGTTCGATGTCACTGTCGGTGAGTCAGATCGTGAGGTTGTTCGTGTGAGGGACCCAGTTTATCTTCTCCTTTGCTCAGACTCTAGCCGGCTTGATCGACAGCTGGAGGACACAGGGACACTTCACCCAGAGCACGAGGGCGCTGCGCTTCGACTGAAAGGCCTGGAAAAGCAGTACCGCGTGGTGCGGCAAGAGAAGGAGGACCTCCACAAGGTAGTGGGCGCGGCTCTGCCTTGCAGTGCGAGGCTGGGCTAGCGCTGAAGGGTCTGCCTGTGGGCTGTATTGCCTGCAGCTCCCGGAGCAGCCCTGACCCCGGGGCGGGGGCCTGCTGCGCAGTGACTGTCAGCCCCATGTGGCCTGCACACACCTAAGTCGTCCTCAGGCTCCACCACACCCTGCCGCACGAGACAGTAGGGAGACAGTAGGGATGTGGTGACTCAAGATTTGAGGGTTTCCCTGTGTCTCGGGGTCCCTAGTCACAGACCCAGCTGGCTTTGTGCCCGTCCCGCTGGTCCAGGCCACACTGCAGCGGGCTCAGCCCGTAGCATGTGCATGCACCTCGGGTTGTGCTCCCTGAAGCATGGTCACGCGGACACTTGGGCTGTGCGGCCCGTGCTATGGTCCAGTCTCCAAGCTGGGAGGCTCACCATGGTCCCAACACCTCTCTCCTGAGCCTCTCAGAGCGTCTTGGTTTAGATGTGCACTGCGGGGGGTGGGTACCACACCACTCCCGTGTCTCACCGAAAGCCCCCCTGAATGGGCCTGGGCTGGGGACAGGCGCTCCCTCCCCGCAGCAGGGACCTGCAGCTACCTTGTCCGGTCCCGCTGCTTCCAGCCCCGGCCGTCAGGTGCCCCAGGGGTGAGCAGCCTTACTGTTGAGGGGCCAGCTGCAGGGCAGTGAGGTCAGTGCAGCGGAGGGGACAGTGGTGTCCAGACTGCAGACTGCAGTGAAGGGCCAGTAGCCCAGCATGTGTGTTTATATAGTTCTTTACTTTGATCGGAATCTCCAGCCTTTTCCTATACTCTTCCCTGTTCCGCTGTGTCTAAGCAGTGAGATGAGTGACCAGATTCACCCCTCGTCTACCTTTGTTACTATGTGGACAGCGGAGGGAGGTGGGCATGGCTGCGACAGACTGGCCACCGTGATCAGGGGGTTGGGTGTGACGTTGCTTCTCCATCTGCTGGGAGGGTATTTCTAGAGTGGGGCTGGGCTCAGCACCCAAGCTCAGGTGCACTTGCAGGCCGCGTGTGGCTGTGCCGGGGCAGGTGCGGCCCTGTCCCACGGGTGGGCTCTGGGACTGTGCTGTCATCTGTAACCAGCACTTGCTGTCACTGAGCTCCCAGCCTCCCAGGCCTTCGTTACACACACGTCAAACCCTCTCATTCCTTTGGCTCAGCAATTGGTGGAAACTTCAGAGCGTTTGAAGTCCCAGGCCAGAGAGCTCAAAGATGCCCACCAGCAGCGGAGGCTGGCCCTGCAGGAGTTCTCTGAGCTCAACGAGCGCATGGCAGAGCTCCGCTCGCAGAAGCAGAAGGCGTCCCGGCAGCTCCGTGACAAAGAGGAGGAGGTAGAGGTCGCCATGCAGAAAATCGACTCCATGCGCCAGGAGATCCGCAAATCCGAGAAGCTCAGGAAGGAGGTAGCTTGGACACTTCCGGGGCTGCGATGATTAGACATTTGTGGGATGTTAACAAATGTCTTTAAAAACGTGGCTGCACTAATTTACATTGGTTACTTTCAAATAGTTCTTAAATTTTATGTGAAGCTGAGTAAGTTCATCTGGGAAACATTTCTTTTGTAGTTCTCAGCCCTCTACATCCATTTGTGAAGTTTTTGAAAGAGATCCCAGCAGTGCTGATTTTTAAAAATTCCCTGTTAAAGCAAATAGAGGGTATTCATGCCCAGCGACTGTAACATAAACGCACAGCCATGCAGTGCAGCGTGGCTCGTGTGACTGAGCACCTGTATCCGTGAAGGCAGCGGACTGAGGCAGGTCTTGGCCTGGCAGGCCCCAACGTCAGCCCTTAGGCTGGCGGTCCTCGCACATACAGGTGCATGAGGCCCCCAAAGAGACTCTGTCCGTGTGGGTTGTAGCTCTTGGGATTTACCACATTAGAAATGAAAAACGAGGCTTTTTGCCATATAACAATAAACCAGAGAGGGAGGGGCCTCGGGACCCACTTGGAGAACCACTGCCGGGTGACGTGTCCTGAGCAGCCATGTGAGACTGCTGGGATCACTCGGTAAACTCTGGATCGAAGCCCAGGGAAGGGAACATGCACTTCCTCGCGTACTCTGGCCTCCTCGTCATTTGACCCCAAAGGGCCCATTTGTGGTTTTGTAGCCCAGAGACTCCTCTGTAGACCCCTCTAGTTGTAGCCAACTCGAATGCAAGTCAGGGGGCTCCCGTGACCCCTGCCACTCACGTCGGGTGAAACGACGCATCCAGGACCGGGGGAAGCCATGTAGGTCATACCCGCGTTCTCACCACACCGGGGGCCGGGGTACAGGTCTCTGACACTGCTCCCTCCACTTTATGTGGGTTTGTCATTTCCCATTCCAGAAACGAATCCCAGAGTGCTTGTTTTTATAAATCACTATCTCTTCTTGAAATTTCATATCAAATTATCAATTTGAATTAGACTTTAATTTTTTTTTTAACTAACCAGCCATTCTACTCAAACCCTAAAGTGTATTTCTTAGTCTTTAATGTGTGATAAAGCCTGAGAAGAAGTGAGGCATCAGAGACCTTCCAAGAGTTTGTTCACTCAGAGTCCGTTGGGGGAGGGCTCGGCGTCGCTGTGGAGCCCACTCAGCGCCCCTGAGCAGTGGTGTCCCCTGTGTTGCAGCTGGAAGCTCGGCTCGAGGACGCCACGGCCGAGGCCTCCAAGGAGCGCAAGCTCCGTGAGCACAGTGAGAGCTTCTCCAAGCAAATGGAGAGTGAGCTCGAGGCCCTCAAGGTACAGGTGGCGGGGTCCCGATTCCTCCCGTGACAAGTGTTACTTGTGCTGACTCCACCGTGGTGGGCTTGTCCTGAGGGAGGCACTCTTTGGGGCACAGGGTCACCAGGCAGCTTGGGACTCACCGGGGTTGGAGGAGGCATGGGGTGGGACCCTGCCTTCATGGCACCATTCATCTGTACGAGCCAGGAGCACTTAGTTCTCTCCCGGGGTGACAGTTTCGGGCCGCTTGCAGTGAGCCCTCACGAGCCGACACCTAACACCTTCTCTAAACCCTGGGTCTCTGAATTCACGGGGTCCCCTTCTGGAAAAGCTTCTTAAAGCCCATGTTCTGCTGCTTTCAGGGAAGAGACAAGCTGGCCATCAGTGGCCAGAGGCAGCAAGGGGCGAGGCGGGGCTGTTGTGGGAAGAGGGTGGTGTGGAGGCCAGGCCCCCAGAGAGTCCTGCAACCCACGTCCTCCCCCGCTGAGCCTACTTTCCTTGCCTGAATGGAGACGATGGGGCTTCCCGCTACCCCCACTCTCTGGCCAACGCCACTCCCCACCCCCTGCGCACATCTTCCAGGTGCTTGTTTCTTCCCGTATCCGGGCTGCCACCTGGCCAGCCAGGCACATAGTGCCGCATCCCCTTTGTTGTGTCGCCTTGCATTGCTCTCTTGTTACTTGTCTGCTGGTTTGTTGTCAGTCCTCCTTTGCCCCACACGAGCAGAGACGCCAAGGGGCCCTGTTGCCTCGGGGTGCGGCACCAAGCCAGCCCCCCACCCTCAGAAGGCTGTGTGGGCGTGAATGGGCTGAGTAAGGAGGCCTGGACGGCAGTTCTTGTCACAGTGTGATACTGCCCCTTGGGTCCCTGACAGATCAGGTCACATTCTTCCTGTAGGGCAGATACTGTCTGCCCGAAAGTCTGCCCTGCGGGTGTGAGGAGGACCAGGGCCCCCTGGCGGCGCGAGGCTGTGTCTGTTGTTGGGAGGCAAAGGAGGCAGAGTTCCAAGTGCCCACGTGTGTGGGGGGTGACGGCAGCAAGACCCTTGTGAGGGTACAGACGTGTGTAACCTACTTAATCTTCGTCTTCAGATGAAGCAAGGAGTCCGGGGACCAGGCACCTCCTTAGAACATCAGCAGGAGATTTCCAAAATAAAATCTGAGCTTGAGAAGAAGGTCTTGTTTTACGAAGAGGAATTGGTCAGACGTGAGGCTTCCCATGTGCTGGAAGTAAAAACTGTGAAAAAGGAGGTTCATGACTCCGAAAGCCACCAGCTGGCCCTGCAGAAAGAAATCTTAATGTTAAAAGATAAACTGGAAAAGTCAAAGCGAGAGCGGTAGGTTCTCACGAGCCCCTCAGTATTTGTCACGCAGGTCTGTACCCAGGCTGTCGACAGGAGCAGGGGCACAGCTGGGACTGCTGAGCTTGACCTTGTCCTCTCCTCCCTCCGCAGGCACAGTGAGGTGGAGGAGGCGGTGGGCACCGTCAAGGACAAGTACGAGCGTGAGAGGGTGCTGCTGTGTGAGGAGAACAGGAAGTTAGCTGCCGAAAAGGAAAGGGTAACGTAGATGTCTGGGCTGTCACTTTGGGAAGCTGTGACGTTTTTACTCTTGTGTGTTGGAAATTTGGTATTTTCAGTACTTTTATTTTTAAATGAAGTAATGTGGCTCTAGCCAGTAGCTCAGGTGGTTAGGGTGTCCTTCCGATACACCAAGGTTGAGGGTTCGATCCCCTGTCAGGGCTCATACAAGACCCAACCAGTGAGTGAGTAAGTGGTACAACAAATCAGTGTCCTCCCCTCCCTCCCATTTTTAAAATCAACATTTTAAAAAGACTTAGATGAAGTAATATGTTTGATCTTTTAAATGGGATGCCTGTATTCGATCAAAAGCTGCTGATTACCTGAAATCACTAGCTCTTTTATTTCTTTTATGTTCAGAATTTCACTGAACTGTGACTTGAGTTAAATGCAATCAGAAATCCGTATCCTGAACTTAGTTTGGGAAAATCCTCGTAATGATTAAAGGAAACTTGCAAAATCTTCAAAAGTATTCGTCATTTTAATAGGGGCTTCTTTATAGGATGCCAAATAACACGCCGTGCGGCACAATTGTGTCATTTCAGCTTTGCTCCTTTGTGGATAAACTCACAGCCCAAAACAGACAACTGGAGGACGAGCTGCAGGACCTGGCAGCCAAGAAGGAGTCGGTGGCCCACTGGGAAGCCCAGATTGCAGAAATCATCCAGTGGTGTGTGAGGGCCAGGCCCCAGTGGCGGCCTGGGGGTCACTTTCTCTTTCCCAGGCTCCCCCGGCTGCCTCTGCGGCCTTGTCCTGTATGTTCCACGCTGTTTCTCTGAGGGCTCAGTGTGGGTCTCACCACTGTGTCCCCCAAACCGCTGAGGTCTGGGGGCAGCAGTTCTGCCAGGGGCCATCACGTTGGACTGAAGGTGGAGAAACAGTGCCACAAGGTCACTGAAGGTGTGGGTCAGGCCGTGCAAGGGTGCACGCTCTCTGAGAGGCGGCAGTACAGCTTCCGCAAAATGCCGCACAAGGTGGGGAGGCCAGAGGAGCGGCAGGGACCAGTCTCTGCCTCAGGGACACTCTTGTGGGTGACTGGTGTCCAGCAACAGGATGCTGGGTGCCTGTGTCCTGAGGGAGGTGGGACTCACTCATCCTCTGTGGCCCCTGGACTCACAGCCCACATCCCCTCCCGCAGGGTCAGCGACGAGAAAGATGCGCGGGGTTACCTTCAAGCTCTTGCTTCTAAGATGACCGAAGAGCTGGAGACCTTGAGGAGCTCCAGCCTGGGGTCGAGAACACTGGTAGGTCGCGCCCTGATGCCCACGTTCTCGCCGCCAGGGAGTTCCTTAACGGCTTTAGCGGTGAAGCACTGCGCTGGTCCTTCTGGCGGAAAAGGCCCGTTTGTGGAACCCCAACCTCATTCCTGGGAGATCAGCTTCCGTACGACTTGCTTGTTTATTGAGCACCGGGCTCTGGAGAAGGTGTCGGCGAGCAGCCTGGGCCTGCCCTCGGGGAGGCGCTGCATGAGCACGGCCTACCAACCAGCAGCCTGTGTTCCAAGCGCCTGGGCGTGTTGTGCGCTTGGGGCTGCGTGGAGCCCCTCTTGGCCCAGCTCCTCCTTATCTCCATATTCCTGGTCCCCTTCATTCTTAAAAAACATGTTAAGTTACAACATTTTGTGAATGGTAGAAATAAGAAAAAAGGCACAGTGAAACAAGTTTATTACCGTTCTAGCTGCCGCTTAAACTTAGTAAACCAAATATTTATCCTATGTTTTCCTAGTTTAAAGGTGTATCTGCCCAAAAGGGGCAGCCCTGCGAGTGTGGCGGTCTGACCACCCGTCACACGAGAACCCGGAGCACGTGTCTTGTAGACGCTGAGTGTTAGCAGTGCTGCCGGCGGACTCGTGTGCACGTCTGGTAGGCGACCTGCGGCCCCGGGCACCACAACCAGGCCTTTGGGAGACAGGCAGCTCAGCTCTCCTGAAGGAAAGAATACGGCTGCATTGGCCCCATAATTGGAAAACGCTTTCACTTCTGGGCTTTAGGTTCATGATCACCAGTTAGAATGGTCAGTGGATTTCAGCTGTTTGACTCCGGTCACGCTCACATACACACTGTCCTTAGGAACTGCAGTTAGTAAGGTTTGTGCACAAACTTCAGGCAAGATGACAGAATGCTCTCACAGGTCCTTTTAGCAATGTGGGGTTTTCGAGATTCTTGTTGCAAAACTATGTGAATAGATCCTGTCGAAAGACTGCGTGAGGATATAGTTCCTTTTCTTCCTTAGCGGTGTGTTGTTCACCTACTGACCCTTGAGCAAGGTCTCCCAGGACATAGTTGTCTGGAGGCCCCCAGAGATTTCTGTTCCTCAACTGAGGTCGCATTGTCATTGGCAGAGGGTGTCACACCTGCACCCCTCTTCCAACTGACGACTGGGGATTGTTCCCCTAGTCAGTTTTCTCCTCTTCACTAAGACGGACAGAATATGAAAAACTCTCAACTGTGCTTGATGAAGACTTTAAACATAGTACCTCCGTGGGCCCTTGCCCCTCCTGAGAGTTGGTGAGCCACACGGGCCACCCCGGGAAACAGGAAGAGGGCCGCACCCAGGCAGGTCCCCGCCCCGTGGCAGCGTCCGCGCGCGCGTTCGACCCTGCCTCCATTTCCTTAGCGTTCCGCGCTTTCTCTTATGGAGGGGTGATCACTGAAGAGTGACGTATGACGTATTTCCTGGGATGATGAAATAGCAAAATGTTTCACGATACGGGAGAATAAAATAAAGAGGATCCCAGAATGCCCGTTAGGTTTGTAAGAGTCTAGTGGACCCATGTAGAAGTTACACTGTAGGACTCATGTTATTCTTCTAAAAAAGTAAAAAAGTGAATTCTTTAGAAAATCTCTAAGAAAGAATAAAGGCCATAAAAAATAAAATAAGGTGCCATGGACTTCGTTAACATCTAGAGACAATCTCTAAATATGATGATGAAAGTTGAAGGTTCAAAAAAGATGAATTGTTAAATTTGTAGCCTAAAATGTATTTTTAATGTTTGAACCAATGTCTGCAGGACCCCCTCTGGAAAGTCCGCCGTAGTCAGAAGCTGGACATGTCCGCACGGCTAGAACTGCAGTCCGCTCTGGAGGCCGAGATCCGGGCCAAGCAGCTCGTTCAGGAGGAGCTGAGGAAAGTCAAGGAGACGAGCCTCTCCTTCGAAAGGTGCCGTCCTGTGGTCCGGCTCCGCACAGCAGCAGGGCACCCACGTCACCTCAGGCTCACCCCGAGCTGTTCCCGTGGCCAGCTCCCCCACCCCGATAGAGGTGCCGGGCTGCGGTAGAGGCGGGTGCCGTCCCCCCACTAAGTGCGGAGCCAGGGTTTGGTTGCAGGTCCCCTTGGCGCCAGGCTGGCCTGCTCGCCTCCTGCCCGATGGTGACCACAGCACCTCAGCAGCCTGGCTTTCCTCTGCCCCCTCCACAAAAGCCCAGGGACCACAAGACCACCCCACCCCACCCCACCCCCTTTCAGGCGGCGGTAGCGCTCAGCAGGCAGCGGGCCACCGTCCTGCTTGCAGTGGCAGAAACACCTCCAGGCCTGATGGCTGAGTGCACACCCTGAGAGGACAGAGGACCTGTCCCCAAAGAGATCAGGAAGGTCCAAAACACCATTAGGGCTTAATGAGATACACTTTCTGAACCGTGATTTTTAAATCCGTGTTAGTTTATAGTGCTGATGTGTTCGCACTGCCCAAAATGTGCCAAATGGGCCGGCCGACCCATGCAAGATGACCCGTGTCTCTGTCCTGCAGTGTTTGTAGAGACTGGCCAGGGTCCAGCCCTTTCCCCAGAGACCAGCCCCTGCCCCCACCATCCGGCACCCCGGGCGAGTGCACAGAGGATCTGTTCTCTGTTCACCGAAAGCCGTTGTTTCCTTATTTTAGTAAACTAAAGGATTCGGAAGCCAAAAATAGAGAACTGTTAGAAGAAATGGAAGTTTTGAAGAAGAAGATGGAAGAAAAATTTAGAGCAGATACTGGTAAATTAAAACTATAAGTTTTTGCATTTTTTTAATATGAGTCTTTTTTAATGAAATGGTTTTAGATTTAATTTCTTTTAAGTTTAATAGTTTTTAGCTATATAAAGAAAGCACTTAGTCATTCCAGAGCCAAGATTCTGACACAGTGTACGTCCAGCAATCCCTTCCCCAAAGTTACCCATGGTCCTTGGTCGGTCCTTCCTTTCTTTTGTCTTGAAAATACAGAGCAAATACAGACAAGTGTAGTTAGACATCACACCCCCCGTGACACAGACTGCTCTGCGCCAGCCCTGGTGACTGGGTGTCTGGCCGCACTGCCCGCACCGTCACAGAGCTCACCACTGCGCACAGCCAGCCATGTGCGTGTGGATCTCCTTTCCTCCTCAGCGTGTTCCGAGGATAGATGTCCAGACGTGGCCAGCTGACCCAAGGGTCGGCGTGTGCCCTCTTCTGCTAGGTGTTGCCGGCCTCTGCTGCAGACGTTGGCACACGTGTGTCCCGCAGCCGTGCAGGCCAGGCCCCACCCCCAGCCTCACCCCAGAGTCTGGCCTCACAGCCTGGGTTTGTGAGAAGCAGCACTGCCGGGTAGACTTGGTTTCCGTTTTCTTACCAAGAGCAAGATTGAACACCTTTTGATATATTTAAGGGCTATTTGTAGTTCTTAATCTGTGACTTACATATTTGTAAATTTTACCCATTTAAAAAACTAAGTTAAGTCTTTTTCTTAATTCTCAGAAGCTTTATTGAGGATTAGGGCCCTGCGTTTGTGACAGAAGTTGCAATTATCCTTCCTAGGTTATCTTTAATGATTTTTTGGGGGGTGGGCAGGCATAAGGGTTTTGAAAAACTTTGTGTGTGTCAAATTTAACAGTTCTCTGACCCTTTTTGAGTCATAGGGAAGTATTCCCATGTCCCCAGTTGTTCAGATAATTCACCCATGTTTTCTTCTAATACGTGTGTGGTTTCATTTTTTACAATGTAGCTTTCTCATCCATTTGGAATTTGTGACAATGTATATAATTTGGGGAGTGGACCCAGTTTGCCTTTTTCCTACAGCAAGTTAGTTGTTCAGTGCCAGTTAAAAAGTTCCTCTCCCTACCGATTTCACGTTACTCTTACTATACGTAAGAGAACTGTGGGCACTGGGTCTGATTCTGGGTTTTCCACCCCTCTTCCTTGGAGGTTTCTGAGATAGTCTTCCTTGTTTACTCTCTGAAATGAGCTTTTCATTCAGGTGTCCGGCTCTGGGCAAAGTGTAACTGACATCTTGGTGACAACGAGTGAGTCTCCCTGTCCACACATAAGATACAGTCTTTTACATACTTACCGTATCAGTGTTTCTTTTTTTACAGGACTCAAGCTTCCAGATTTTCAGGATTCTATTTTTGAGTATTTCAACACTGCACCTCTTGCACATGATCTGACATTTAGAGTAAGTAACTATTTTTAAAAAATGGGAAGTGGATATATGAGGTTAGAAACAGTATAATATGATTTGACTACCTGTGGGGCCACAAACACCAGTAAATTAACATCTGACACTTCACCTCAGTCACGCTGACCCTGTCGTTGACCCAGGCGGTGAGTGTGCAGGTTATAGACATTCCAGGTATCTGAAATGTTGGCAGGCAGGCCTCCTCGAATTAAGGGAAAGTTGGTTAAGAAAGTGCTCGGTGACCCCAGGGAAGGCGTCTGCGTGGGCCTGTGCAGTGAGTGTTGCAGGTGACTTTTTAAGCACAGGTTCTCACACTGCAGCCAGTGAAGGCTCAGGCGGTCCCGTTGCCATTTCGGTGACTCCTGAGGCTCTGCTGTTGGATCTCAGTGATGGGCGGCAGAAGGAGGCTCAGTGCGGCACCTCCGCTCGGGAAGCGGCCTGTCTGGTGGGCAGGTGCTGTCGTAGGAAGCAGCTGTTGCGTGCGGCGCTACCCCCACCCTCCTGTTCACGTGGCGTGTGAAGTAAGGGCCTGCCGTGGAATGTGACAGTCTTTTTCCAAAACGGTTGGGAGGGACCCTCACCAGTAACCCTGCGAAGCGAGCCAGAAAGTAAAAATAATGGAAGCCGAGCTCAGCCCTGGGTCCTGTGAGGCGTTTGTTGTTTTTATTGGCTTCACAACTTTTTATTTAGGAAATTTTAAACTTGCAGCAAAGTCAAAAAAATAGTATGGTGTCACACATATGTCACCCGGCATCTTGCCCCACGTGCATCCTCTCTCCCTCCATGGGCACACAGACTCTCCCTGAGCTATTTGAAAGTGAACTGTAGGCATCAGTGGTCCTGGAATACTTCAGAGCGCGTTTCCTAAGGCCCAGGCCACCCCCATGACCACGATGTCCTTGTCATGTGGACAGTGTGGCACTGGCTAGACTCGCTCTGGGTCCAGCCAGAGCTCAGGGACCACACTGACTTGGTCTGCGTCTTCGTTCTCCTTTTCTCTGGAATGGTGACCCCCCCTTCCCCTTTGTGACGTGGGTGTTCTGTCATGTCCAGAGTAGTTGTCCTGTGGAACCTCCAGCACTCTGGGTTGTCTGGCGCCCCCTCTTGGTCAGTTGGGGGCTGAGCGTTGGGCAGAAATCCTGCACAGGAGGTGTGAGGCCCCAACACCTTGCGGGAGCCATTCGCTGGGGTTGGTGGCGCTGACTTCCCTCATCGGGCTGAGGAGGGGTGTCCCAGACCTCGCCCCAGGACAGGGCCCCCATGAGCGCTCAGCAGAGACCTGGTGGCTGGCTGTCCACCGGCAGCCTTCACCAGTGGCTTAGTGACCCCTGCCTAGGTCAGTTTTTACAAAACCTGCACACGTTTGCTCATGTCGTTCTGGGCACTCCTGCTCCATTCACCTGCCGAGATGGCTTTGGTGAGATCGACGATGTTTGTCTTCTCCCGAAGTCCTTAGTGTTTCAGAAGCAGACACACTGGACCATTAGCAGCCCGTAGGGAGCCTCACCTTCCTGTTCTGTCACAAACCTGCTGTCGCCCTCACCTGCCTTTCTGTCGCTGCAGTGCCAGACCCCACTGGTGGCCGAACACTGGGATTGTTAACGTGGTGGAGGCAGCCAGGAAGGTGGTGGCTTTTCTGTGACATCAGGGGACAGAGCAGCCATCTCTCTGCAGACGGTTGCCGGCTTGGACCCTCCATCACTGGATGGCACTAGAGCGTTCGGCCTGGAGGTGGAGGCCATGTCTGTCCTTTGTCCTCTGTAGCCAGCACGCCTGCCCTTTAATGGTTAATGTTAGTCGTTCTTGAATGCCTCTGATTTAGGTAGAAAGGACATTTACTTAATAGAAAAACATCCTTGTCAGAGTGGAGCCCGTTAGGAGGGGAAGCCAGCCCTGAGGGCCGTCTCGTAGCAGCTCTGTCTCCCTGCCCCACGTTAAGCGTGTTGTTTAGTGCTGGGGACCATCTGCCACCGTGACTGAGTCAGGCTCTCACTCGCGTTTTTTCTTGGGTGGGGCGGGGCTGTTGTGTTCTCCTGCCCGTCTCCTCCTGCACGTCCTCCCGGCCAGCCTCTGGGGAAGAAGTAAGTCCCTGCTGAAGTGTCCCTGCCTCTCCTGGGTGCCCGTGCGGCAGTGCGTGGTGGCTCGGTGGGGACACCTCCTCCCTCAGTTTGCATCCTTTTGATCAGTTAACAACTAAATGAAACCAGTGGAGCTGTTATGTGGTGAAAATTAAATTACTTAAACATTTTTCTATTCATTTTTTTCTGAAGATGGAGCTCTAACTTATTTAACACGCCTACTCATGGGAGACATTTGCTTACGCCGGTAGCCTTGGCCGTTAGCTAACTGACCCAGCCTTTCCCTTGTGGAGCTCGCTGCAGACCCGTCCAGAGCTCGCAGCACGTCGTGTGCGTGTGCGCTGTGTTCGTGCCGGCCTGATTAACTGCAACTGTCACGAAGTGTTTCTCTGATTGGGTTGGGTGGGATTCCCCGAGGGACCCCAGGCGCCGCTGTAAGCGGCTCCTGTGGGTGCCTCCTGCTCGCTCTCCTGGGTCCCAGCGTGCATTTGCCTTGCGCCGGTGCTCACGACGTTCTCGTACGCGCGACCGGTGTGTGCACACTGGCAGACACAGTAGTAGCCTTTGAGGAGGAGATGTTAGTCTCAGGAATAGCCGTTAAAATGAAGTCAGTTTTAAGTGGTTTTGGAAAGTAGCTTTAGCTTTAGCTTTAGCTTTGAAGTAGCTTCAAAGCTTTAGCTTCAGTTTCAAATTAGGAAATTCATTTGAGTTTTTAGAACAAAGCATTGCTTCTCTGGGCCATAAAACTTGCAGGGAAGCTCTTCTGGTCAGAGGCCTACAGACCTCTGTTGATGTAGGAGTTTCCTCTCGGTCCCTGAAATGAGGCCAGGAAGCTGTCACTGTTCTGTCTTAAGGCTCCAAGGGACAGACAGAGTCACTTGTGAGTGAGGTCGGAGGGCGGGCGTTTCCCCTTCCTTCCCTTTAAATGGGGAGGGGGTGCGGGCTGCAGGCGAGGCGAGACTGGGAGGGGATGCACATTTTAAATAAAAGACGCGCAGTCGGAGTCTGCAGAGTAAGCTATCTTACTGCCGCTCGCTCTTTGCCTTCTCTCCCGTAGGCCGGCTCAGCTAGTGAGCAAGAGACACAAGCTCCGAAGCCGGAAGTGTCCCCGTCGGCACCTGCAGCCTCGAGCACAGAACAGCAGGAAGTAAGACTGCGGCCCTGTGGCGCGCTGTGAGCCTGAGGGTCTGCCCCCACCCCCATGTCCGTGTGCCAGCTGAGGGTGGCTTGCCCAGCCCCACCTCGCTGTGTCCCTGCTCTGAGCCCCACTCACCTGTCAGAATTACTGTCGGTGCTCCAGCTAGACGCGCGGGGCTGGGACAGGTGTCTCAACAATGCGGTGAATTAAAAATGCAGAACTGTTCATTATTGATCAGTTCAAGGGAGAAGTGATCCCATCAGGGTCTGACGTGTAGGGCAGTGCGGAGCTAGGACAGTGCTCACCTGTCCCTGCTTGTCTCCCAGGACATGGCTCGGGCCTCACAGAGGCCACCCGCCGGGCCGCTGCCCACCTCGCAGGCACTCAGTCTGGCTGGACCAAAGGTAGGCCCTGCTTCCACCTGTGGTGCTTTCTTGGTTTTAGAAGAAAACTGTTGTGTAAATAAGGCAGACATTCTCTTTGTAAACATAGCAAACCCTTGTGTTCCGTTAACGGTTCGTTCCAAATAGCATGTTCCAGGAAGTGTCAGGACCCTGTGTTTTCTTAATTAAACTAGTGCTATGTGAACACATTTTCATTGAAAAATGTCCAGATGTAACCTCCCAGTCCCCTTTCTTCATTCCCCAGACCAGATTCCCCTCCCCAGGGTAACGGCTCTGTTCTGTGTGTATTAAGTTTCTTCTCCAGGTCTGTTTCCCTTTGTCCGTCTGCTCGAACCTTAGAGAGCTGTGCGGTCTGCGGGGGTGGGGGGGGCTTCCAGCCAACGCGGATAGCGCTGTACTGAGTGTGCACTTTGTAACTTGTTTTTTTTTCCATAAATGTGTCTGGACACTTTTTTTTTTTCCTGTAAATGTTCATACATGAGAGCTGTGCACACCAGTACACACAGGTTCGACACAGGTCAGAATGTTCCAGATGTTCCCAGGTCAGAGTCTGAAGCTTAGCTGGCATTCGACCCGATGTATTTAGAGACTTTATTTTCTATATTGTAGACATGGTCTCTTTTAGGGTTTCAGCCCATCAGCGGCCATGCCAACCAGAGATAAGAAACTTGATTGTGTTTGAGGCCGATGGGCGGCACGGCTGTGGGACTTTGATTCCCGCCCAGTCAGGGCTCAGGGAGAGTGCACCCTGGATTCCGCGTTGCCTCTGCCAGGGTCCTGTCGCGTTAGGTTGCCTGAGTAATAAACCTTTGGCTTTGCAGTGCTAGCTGTAGACGCCCTGTCCCACATCGCACACGGCCTGCCTCTGATGGCCTTGCCTTCCGCAGTCCCCTCTCTGGGCAAGGACGGTGGCCTTTCTACACTAGCTGTTAGGGGCAGGGCGGGCTGCTGTTCTTGTTTTCCGTGTCTCTTGGTCTCACATAGAAGGGCTGCCTTGGGTGGGAGCCCAGCCCAAAATGTGGCCCTGGGTGGCGCCCTAGAGCCTCTCTCGGAGGTAAAGGACTCATTCCAGAACCCACAGCTGCCGTGTTCCCGCCAGCCGACCCCTTTTTTTTGCCAGACTCCTCTCAAAAGCAGACACGTGGCAACGTGTGTGTGGCACCGGCCCCTTGGGTGGGTGTTCAGCACTTAGTCTTTGGTGAGCACGGCCCGGGACCATGTGCACCTCAGGGTGGAATCGCACGTTTTCTGCTTTTCAAGATGGTGCCCGACTTGTTGGTAAATTTGACCCACTTCCTCACAGAATGTGCGCTCATCTCCCTGGTGCTCTTCCTGCAGCCCAGAGCGCACCAGTTCAGCATCAAGTCCTTCTCCAGTCCCACGCAGTGCAGCCACTGCACCTCCCTGATGGTGGGCCTCATCCGCCAGGGCTACGCCTGCGAGGGTGAGTGTCTCTGACAAGCCGCATCGAAGCCCAGAGCCAAGGGAGCTGAGGGAGGGTGGCTCTCCTCCTTCAGCTCCGTCAGTTCCCCGTAGGGCTTCAGGTTGAGCGCCTGACTCTTCACCGCAGCGGGAGATGCCCTGGTCCGGGGCAAGCAGGGCCTCCGTCGGCGATTGGATGTACCGTGTGCTGGGGTGCCAGCCTTTTGGCATCTCTGGGCCACACGTTAAATATACAAACACTAACGAAAACTGACGAGCAAAAAAAGGGTTTTAAGTAAATTTACGATTTCGGGCTGCATTCGTGGCCGTTCTCGGTTACATGCAGCCCACAGGCCGCAGGTTGGACACCCCTGGTACACGGTTGTCCTGGAAAATGAGTGAAAGCAGAGAGCGAAAGACCTGCCACTGTTGCAGCCTCTGGAGGGAATCGCCCCTGCTCTGTGGCCTCTCAGTGTGGCCACTGTCAGTATTTCGAACCTGTGCTGTGCCCTTGCCTGAGGCCAGTGCTGCCCTCACATTTGGCGACGTGACCCGTACAGTGCAGGCAGCCAGGCTGCGATCCCCAGGGCTGACCCTCAGCACCCCTCGTTGGTCAGTGGGCCGGGCCGCTCTGCGGAGAGCTCCGTGCACGCACGTTTGTGCCAGCGCACGCCTTCCTGGGCGCTAGACGCGGCCAGCCTTTGGATTGGCCTCTAGACCCTGCCCCCAGTCACCGAACCCATTGCCCTGTCAGAGATGCGCCCGTTGTTTCTGGTCGGATAATTTTGAAACTTCATGATGTGGGAGAACGAGAGACCCAGCTTCGTGAGCCTTTCACACCACAGCGTCTGGCGGCCTTGCCGTGCCGCCGAGACGTCACTCGCGGGGGTCCCCGTGCTATGGCGGGACGTGTTGCGAGCTGCACGTGGGGTCCTGGGGGCCTCTTGCGGGCACGTGTTCCTGACACGCTCTCCTCACGTCTGCAGTGTGCTCATTTGCCTGCCACGTGTCCTGCCGGGACAGCGCCCCCCAGGTGTGCCCCATTCCACCCGAGCAGTCCAAGCGTCCCCTCGGCGTGGACGTGCAGCGGGGCATTGGAACCGCCTACAAGGGCTATGTGAAGGTAGGACCCTCCTCACCAACCCCGGGCGCCCCGGTCCTGAGGACCCACAGAAACACACTCAGAGTCGGGCCCCCTTCTCTTACCCTGGCCGTGCACTGGGAGACAGGGCTCCGACATCAAGTGCTGTCTGAAGAATGCTGCGCCCTACACCTCAGGCTCCCACCCGGCTGCAGCGGGCCCAGGATGCGTGTTTGCTGGGGTGTCTACCTTGTCCCCGCATCACCTTCTGTGTTGGGCGTGGAGTCCTCCCGAGCAGTGCCCTGACCTCCCGGCCTTGACCGGGCTCTGGCCGCCAGCCTGGGCCAGGCGAGGGGGCCGGTCTGAGAGAAGGACCCGCTGTGCTCGGTGGGAGGCCGGGGGTGAGCCCAGTGACATCACCGGGAGGTCCCCCGGGGCTCGACCCTTCAGAGGCTGCTCCCACGGGGTTGTGACTGGCCTTGCTGGCCCAGTGACACGCGGTCCCTGTCTGACTGTAGGTCCCAAAGCCTACCGGGGTGAAGAAAGGGTGGCAGCGGGCTTACGCGGTTGTCTGTGACTGTAAGCTGTTCCTGTACGACCTGCCGGAAGGGAAGTCCACTCAGCCGGGTGTGGTCGCCAGCCAGGTCCTGGACCTCAGGTGTGTGCCCGTCTCCGAGTTCCCACTTGCTCGTCTTCCACCAAAATGAGAGTCTGTTGCCTGATGAACCTTAAGCTCATTCACACCCTCACACCCTTGGTCACCGTGCTATTCCAGAGTGAACTTCAAGTGTGAGCCAGAAACCTCCTGTTTTACGTCGTTTTGCACGGAATAATTTGCCAAATTATCCCGTAATGTAAGAAAACCACGTGCCCCAAGAATAAGTGTTCTAGTTGTGTGTTCTAGTGCCTGGCAAGGACCCCGGTTTGTGGCACCAGCCTCTAGCCCTGGGCCGCACGATGGCTCCTCTTAGCTGTCCTGTTCACGTCACGTGCCTCCCCAGCCTCAGACACTTGGGGGCAGCCGAGCACCCTCCTTCCTCCGTGGCTCTGACTCCGCTTCTCGTTTGTAAAACTGGCGTGGCAGCGTCATGGGTCGGAGAGCGGTTGTAAAGATGAAACACACTAACAGACAGGCGTTCTGGGCTCTGCGCTTGGCATGGAGAGCTGCTGCCGCCACCGGGCCAGCATCCATCCCTCTGCCACCCACCCCCAGTGCCACACAGGACGGCACGTACAGACTTTCCTGCCTGAGGCAGGGCCCAGCCCCGAACCTCAGCCTCCAGCCCTGGTTCTAGGGGATGAGGGCGCTGTGGCCCACGCCCTTGAGGACAGCGATTCCCACTCTCTGTGTCAGAAAGTCCCCAGGGGACCCTACCTGTCCCTTGCCATGCGCTGGTGTGCCCTGCAGAGGCTGCCAGCAGACAGCTTGGGGCCGTTTGCTGGACTCGAGCCCTGGGTTCAGAGTGTATTGGAAATGGGGCTTCCACAGTTGTCATCAGGTTTCAGCCCCATCCTTCAAAGGGGCGGCCAAGGAACGACCTGGTTGCGGCCGAGCAGGGCCTGCTCAGCGGGGCGGTCGGTCAGCCACAAGGGCAGACCGCGGTGGACGGGGGCCGCCCTGCCCCACGGTCCCCGAGCCCCAGAGTGCCTGGGGGTTCGCAAGGAGTCCGTGGGCTCTGCCAGTGGAAGCATTTTCTCATCTGGGTGGAGGGGAGGGGCCTGCCTGCCGTTCAAGGACATAGTTGGCAAAGTGTCCTTTCTCGGGAGGCAGCTGGCCAGGAGGCCGGCACACAGGCCTGCGGCAGGCATGTCTCCCCTGATGTCTTGAGCGTCTTGTTTCCCCACAGAGACGAGGCGTTCTCGGTGAGCTCAGTCCTGGCTTCTGATGTCATACATGCTTCACGCCGAGATGTTCCGTGTATATTCCGGGTATGGTTCTCTTCTGCTTTTCAGAGGCATTTCATTAACCGTAAAAGACCGTAGTCAGAATGAAACAGTTCTCCCAAGTAGGTCACTGTGCCACAGCAGAGGCCAGAGCACATCGGACAGGCCCGTCTCTCCACCCTCCTTTCTCGCTCCACATTCCTTCACGCACGTGGGCATCCCCCCTGCACCACGCACGGCACTGCCCACTTCCCAGGGCCTGTCCCCACAATGGCACCGGCCCTCTCTTCTGCTCTGCGTCTCAGTTGCTCTAGTCACGTGTGCCTGAGGCTGGACGCAGCCCCTGCCCTCCCTGTGATGTGCTGGTTGCGACGTGGTGCAAAGCGGGAGCACCCGGCAGCCGCTGCTCCTGCGCATGCTCGCCTGACCGGCCCAGGTGGTGCCGTACGCACTCCCGAGCCACCCTAGAGGCTGCAGCACGAGGAGATAGTGCATCAGGGACAGAATCGCCCATCCCTCCATGGGGAGTCTTTACGAATGCAACCCGGTTTTGGCTGAGGGACAAGACCTAGCCCGTGAGCCATTTCTTACTAAGTTGCACCTGCGCTCGGAGAGCACCTCTCGTGTGTGGTGCGGAGACTGCCATCTTGACGCACTCGGCAGCAGCCAGGGCTGCCCCGCGCCCCTCTGCTGAGGGACCCCCGGGACTGTTCCCGGGAGCGGGCGCTTGTCTGAGAGCCTCTCGTCGGGGCCATGTCCTGAGAATCCCCAAGTTAAAGTGAGACCCTTGAGGAAAGCAGCTTCACAGTGGGCATTGCCCGCAGCTTGTGCGGGAACAGGAAGGACTGAAACCTGGCCAGGGAGGGCGGGCGTCCTTCCTGCACCCCACCAGGGCGAGGGCGGCGGGGCTGGGCACCGTGCTGCGGTCCGGCGGCCTCACAGCCTCACAGCCCTTCTCTCTGTCTTGTTTCCGTCGTGAAGGTGACAGCCTCCCTCTTAGGAACACCCTCTAAGACCAGCTCACTGCTCCTCCTGACAGAGAACGAGAATGAGAAGAGGAAGTGGGTGGGGATCCTGGAGGGGCTGCGGTCCATCCTGCACAAGAACCACCTGCGGAACCAGGTGGTGCACGTGCCGCAGGAGGCCTACGACAGCGCGCTGCCCCTTGTCAAGGCTGTGCTCGCGGCCGCCGTCCTGGGTGCGTGCCGTGTGCCCCGGGCCCCGCCCCGCGTGGGGGCGCGGAGGGCTCAGGCGCGGTTGCAGCCCCGGCTCCGCTGTCGTCGGAACGCAGCGTTCTCGCGGGCTCAGGGGCGGACGGCCTGCACGGACCACTGACGGGCTTGATGCTCTTGACAGATGGCGACAGGATTGCGGTCGGCTTAGAAGAGGGGCTCTATGTCATCGAGGTGACCCGCGACGGTGAGTGGGCCCCATCGGGGAACTTGCAGGGGTGGAGACGACATCACTGGCTGTGGAAGTTGTCACCCCCTCAGAGAACTTTATAACGAGGGGGAAGGGCGACAGCCAGGAAATATTATTTGCGGCAAGATCGGCGACGTTCAAGAAATGTGGTGTTCCCGGCGTGTCCCCTGGGGCCTCCGACTTGGGTGGCTGCTGCCCACGGGCTCAGGGTGGACGGGCTGATACATGGCTTCCAAGGTTCTTCAGGGGGCGGAGTTAGCAGGGAGCTGGGCAGGAGAGCTCCCCGGGGAAGGGGTTCACTTCGTTCCCGGCTGCTGGCACCGACGGAGCCTTTCCTGCCTTTGCCGTGGACTTTGACATTTCATTCTTCCCAGTGAGAAAAGGCAGGAGCACCCTGCATCTCTCCTCTTCACCCCCTGGGTCTAGGGACAGGAGGGGGTTGGGATTCTACAAGGTCTAGGGGACTCAGACCAGCATGGGACCCTGCACCCCAGCTCTGTTCCAGAACGGGCAGCGCCCCTTCGTGACGGCTGGTGTCCTCACACACGGCATGACGTGGAAGAAGGGTGCATACACGTAGCCTGGAGTTCAGAGGGTCCCGACCCCATTCCAGTCAGGGCATCGGGAGTATTGGATGACTGTGCCCAGGGAGGGGCAAGTGCTTTCAGAGGGTTTGTCTCAGGGCCCTGCAAACTCGGAGACGATCCTTTGCTCCCCAGCTGCTACACAGGCCTCCCAGGCCTCAGCGATGAGCGGGCAAGAGGTCTGCCTTGGGGCCACAGGCCCGCATGTAAGGGGCAGAGGCCGGGCTGGCTGCGCTAGGAAGGGGTGAGGGGCTCGTTAGCGGGCGTCCAAGAGCGAGGTGGAGACGCCGCGGCCCACCCGCACTCAGCCTCCCCCTCGCCCCCCACAGTGATCGTCCGAGTGGCGGACTACAAGAAAGTGCACCAGATCGAGCTCGCTCCCAGAGAGAGGGTCGCCGTGCTGCTCTGTGGCCGGAACCACCACGTCCATCTCTGCCCGTGGTCTGCCTTTGACGGTGCGGAAAGCAACGTTGACGTCAAGCTTCCGGAGACGAAGGGCTGCCAGCTCATGGCGACGGCCACGCTGAAGAAGGGCACCGCCACCTGCCTGTTTGTGGCGGTGAAGCGGCTGGTCCTGTGCTACGAGATCCAGAGGTCGAAGCCTTTCCACAGGAAGGTCGCGGAGCTCGTGGCCCCCGGCACTGTGCAGTGGATGGCCGCACGCAAGGACAGGCTCTGTGTTGGCTACCCCTCGGGGTTCGCTCTGTTGAGCACCCGGGGAGATGGGCAGGCTCTGACCCTGGTAAATCCCGATGACCCCTCGCTTGCGTTCCTCTCACAACAGTCTTTTGATGCCCTTTGTGCTGTGGAGCTCACGAGCGAGGAGTTCCTGCTCTGCTTCAGCCACATGGGACTGTACGTGGACCCGCAAGGCCGGAGGTCGCGCGCGCAGGAGCTCATGTGGCCTGCGGTGCCCGTTGCCTGTAGTATGTATATGTTTTCTGTTGCCATACCCCTGCCGCTGCGCTCCTCGCCCGTCAGCATGTGCCGGCTCCGCTTCGGCTCGTCGCCGGTCCCCTTGGCCGGGGACCCAGGGAGGCGCCAGGAGGGGTGGGCTCCATGGTTCTGCCACGGGAAGTGGTTCCGGTGCAGGTCTCAGACCACGGGGGTGGGCTTGCCGGAGCCACCGGCCCCCCTCCCGCTCACCAGCTGGCCCCCCCGCAGCAGTCGTCTGTAAACGTCCACAGTAACAGAAGCAGCGAACAGCTTTCAGGGTGCTGGGGTGAATTGTGCTCCTGTGTCCGGGCTGGAGTCTGCGGGGCAGGTGTCGTCCTGAGCGGCAGAAGTGGCTCTGGGAAAGGGCGGGTTAGCCTGCGTGGATGAAGTGGCCGTTTGTGTGCTGGTGGCACCGGCAGGAGTTGTGGAGGTTCCTGGAGTCCGGATGCCCTGGGTCACTGCCCACCTGCCCACCCTCCATCAGATCACTTTTCTGAGCCCCGCACCTCAGCGCCCACCGCTGGAGGGATGGGCGGCCTGCACTGTCACCCAACAGGCCAGACAGAACCAGGGGCAGCAGGAATGGGGTCGCGGGTGGGAGGTGGGTGTTGCATTTTCCCTTAATCATCTAAAAGCGCAGCCCTTTGCCCCGTCGCTGGCTTTACCGGGCTGGGACAGACCCTGGGGTGTGGGGACCAGGTGCCCAGGCCTGTGGGGTGAGTCCCCACTGTTGGCCCTCGGGGCTCGCCGGCTACATCCTGACGTCTCAACGCTCAGCTCAGGTGGGGCCCTGCAAGCAGCCCAGAGCCCGCTGCTGTGACAGCCCGTCCTTTCCTGCCACTCCCCGTCGCCCTCGTAAACAGCAGCGCAGGAGCCACCTCAAAACTGCCTGGGCCCTGCTCAGCCGTCCCCTCTCTGCAGGAAGAGAGAAAGAGTGACGTGCAGAGCCCGGCCTCCCCGTAGCTGTGCGTGAGCCGTGACGCACCCTGTGCTCCAGCACAGCCTTCACCTCGCGGCCCCTCCCCTGCTCCCTCGTGCCCGAGGCGATGCCCAGCCAGTCTCAGGGCTGGTGCGCCGACCCTGAGCTCGGCACCTGTGTGCACTTGGCCTTCCCATCATGTCCCTGAGGAGGACGCTGAAGCCACAGGGGCGAGGGGACCCGTATAAGCATACAGCAGCCCAGCCCACCTCAGACCCGCCCGACTCCGTGGCCCACGCTCTTCCCACTGACACCGACTTCTCAGTCTGCGTTTTTCTTTGGCCCGCGCGCCTCGGTGTAGCGCCTGGCTGCCCGCAGATGTCCTCCCGGCCCTATGTGGGTGGGCCCCACGACGGGGCGGGGCCCTCAAAGGGGTGGCCTCGTGGTTCGTCTGAGCTGTCGCTTCTGAGAGTGTCTGGTGACCAGCTTCAGTGTCCTGCCTGCTTCCTAACCCTGTTTTTCTTTGTTTTTTTTTTAAAGAAAAGGCTGACCATGTCAGCCTCTTGGAACATCACAGTAGCGCTGCAGAGGCTGGTAAAAGTCTCCTGTGGCCAGTAGTCTGGGGCCTGGTACAGACTGACTTCCCACGGGGGCGGGGGCTGTGGGGACGGCTGGGGCGGGCTGAGTGTGGTCTCGGACGGCAAGCCTCAGACCGCGGGGAGCACAGGCTCCCACCGCTGCCTTCTCTGTCGGGCGTGTTTGCTGCTGTTTCAAACGGGAGGCCCCCCGAGCTTCGAATGCCAGATGGGCCAGGAGCCCTTCTTTGGTACGCTAGGTGGCTTTTCCGCCACCAGCGGATGGGTGCCATCACTTGGAATGAGCAGGAAAGAGCAGTTGCAGGACTCGTCCTCGCCTCTCCTGCAGCCAAGCAAACGATGTCCCGGACGTCCTCCTGGGTGCGATGGGAGGACTGCCACCCCAGAGCTAAGCAGTGGCTTTTGTGTGTGTGAATATTTACCCAGAAACCCGATTTCTTGGCATCTCTTATAGAAGGAATTTGCTTCACACAACAGGACACTCAGCGCCCCCTGACTTCCCACGTTGAGCCCGCGGCCATGGCTGTGGCAGTAGTTGCGATGGGAGGCTAAGTGAGGAGGCTAACTTAGAGCGCCAACAGCATTTGTGCTGCGGCGTTGCGAGTGCCGCTGGTCACGGCAGTGGTGGTAAAATGCTAACGCTTGGTTGTGCTGGTCTGAACTTCTGGAAGGGCGTGGGCGTGTCTGCGGCCGGCCCCCGCCTCCACCTGGGCCAAGGCCGGAGTGGCCCCTGCACCTTCCGGGGGCCCAGGTGGCGGGCCTGGCCACCGCCCTTGGGGCAGAAGGCGCCAGGCCCCGGCCGCGCCACATCCTCACTGAGCTCTGCTCCGTCTGCACCAGGTTGCAGCCCCGCACACGTCACCGTGTACAGTGACTACGGCGTGGACGTCTTCGATGTGCACACCATGGAGTGGGTTCAGACCATCGGCCTGCGGAGGGTAAGGCCCAGGCTGGCGGGCAGCTTCCTCCTGCTGCCCACCAGCCGCACAGTGACTGTTCCTCTCTGGTTCCCAACAGATCAGACCGCTGAACTCAGAAGGAACCCTCAACCTCCTGAACTGCGAGCCCCCCCGCCTGATCTACTTCAAGAGCAAGTTCTCAGGTGAGCCTCTCTCTCCTGCAGGCGCGGGGAGGGAAGGCCCTCCCGGCGACCAAACCCCTGTACCCACACGGCACAGCGTGAGGCCCACACGTGACCGCGCTGTTCTTCCTCGTTCCTGCAGGGACAGCGCTCACTGTACCCGACACCTCTGATAGCAGCAGGAAGCAGATGCTCCGGACCAGGAGCAAGAGGCGGTTTGTCTTCAAGGTGCCGGAGGGGGAGCGGCTGCAGCAGCGGCGGTAAGAGCCCGGGCCGTGCTGGTGCGGTGCCAGAGCCAAGGCAGTGTTCCAGAATGCTCATGAACCCAAAACACCCTCTTTCCCCAGAGAGATGCTTAGAGACCCAGAGTTGAGATCCAAAATGATATCCAACCCGACCAACTTCAACCACGTGGCCCACATGGGCCCGGGCGACGGCATGCAAGTGCTCATGGACCTGCCTCTGGTGAGCTCCTGGGACGCCTGCCCTCCTCCCTCGTCCCCTCCGTGCCACGCCATGGGATGGCCAGGGCTCCCCCTGCCAGCTGCCCCAGTGCTCTGAGCAGACCCAGAGCACCTGGCACAGGGGGCGTTCCGCCCACTGGCGCGGGGCCCCCAGTCCGCCGCCTCTGCTGGGAGCACCTGCCGGGGGCATTTTTATTTGTTGGGTGACTTGATGTTTCACGACAAAACTAGCATCAAAAACAGTCTCTAAATAACAGTGCGAACAGGTAACTCATTTTTTCTTTTTCACTCTAAAAAAATGGGTTTTTTGTAGGATTCAACTGGGTCTGAAATCACTGTTGCCAACTTTTAGCTCAAAACGTAGCTGATGTAGCTGGGAGAGCCTTCGCCTTTGCAGCCCGGCTGTCGTTGGGCTGCAGACTTGGCGGCTGGCCCACCTGCCGGGACACGCCCCGTGTCCTCACTCTGTCTCCTATGCCCAGAGTGCCGTGCCCCCGGCCCAGGAGGAAAGGCCCAGCCCTGCTGCCACTGGCCTGGCCCGGCAGCCTCCGCCCAGGAACAAGCCCTACGTCTCGTGGCCCTCGTCAGGTACCGAGGGCGCTGGGGGCGGGGCCTGGGCTGCTGAGGCCCTGGGCTTGCCCTTCAGCTGGGTCTCCTTTCCCTGAGACGAGGGTGTCATTGTGCCCCTAGGCGGATCCGAGCCCAGCATGGCGGTGCCCCTGAGAAGCATGTCTGACCCTGACCAGGACTTTGACAAAGAGGTAAGGCCTGCCTGACGAGGGGCCGCAGCCCACAGGGAGGAGAATCCCAGTGGCCGCTGCTTTTTGCGGAAGACACTTCGTCTCCCCTGGAGTGGCCACGTGGGGCCCACGGTGGGCGGGGGTGCAGCTGAGCCGCCTCCTGCGGAAGGAGCGCAGCTTGAGGACACAGGACCTGGGCATTGTCAGCAGCGCCCCTGGAGCTCTGCACCCATGACTCTTCGGGCTGTGTCACGGGAGGGGCAGGGTGGGTTCCGGTCCTGAACCTGGGAGGGAGGGCTCTGACTGCCCGCCTCCCGGGAGTGGCCGAGCAGCCCCTTCCTCAGTCAGGCCGAGTCCTCTGCATTCCAGTGCCGGGCCTCCTTGCAGGCCATGCTCCCGAGTCCCCTGGCTCCTCCACCCCCTGTCCCCAGCTGTGGCTGCCCGGAGGCCACACCACCAGGGGCCCGCGGGCTCTCTTCTCAGGCACTGACTGGGGTGGGGGCTGTCACTGCACAGCTGAGAAACGAACGTCGTCCTGAAAACGTCCCGCCAGCTTTTCCCTCTAGAGTCTAGAATCTTCTGTGCAGTGACAGGAACTTCGACGTAGCAGGCTAGCAGGTGCATTTCTTGTAACATGTCGGTAGCGTCCTGCGTCTCGGAGAGCCTTCCATGTGGACCTCTTCCTCCTCTGATGGCTGCTCGGGCCCAAGTTGGGGGGCTGCCGTGGGGAACCCCCTGGGTCAGGGTTTCCTCTGGGTGTCCCAGACCCTGCGCTTGTGCATGGCAGGGTGCACCTCTCGGGCCTCGGCTCCCCCGTTGAGATGGGGCAAGAGCACTTCTGCCCGTGGGTTCATGAGGTGAGGAGCATCTGGCCCTGAGGGAAGCAAGGACGCGGGCACAGGTCTTCATGCCCTCAGGGTGCTCATGCAGGGGAGGCACAGAGCGGCACGCCCTGCCCACTGCCCCCTGAAGCCCACCCTGGCGCTGCCGGGGCGCGTCCGTCAGTGCGGGACTGCGGAGGTGCGCCCACGAGGTTTCCCGTCACCCAGTTCTTCCTGGGCCTGGTCACCCCTTCCAGTGTGACCGGCTGCTGCTCCCTCCACGGCCCAGCCGCCCTTCCTCAGCCGCCGCGCTGCAGACCGCTGCATTTCCTCTTGCTGACTCGGGAATTCTGTACAAGTTGTGGTTATCGTCTCTTGCAAATACTTTTCCTAGTGTCACTCGTCTTTGGTTCTGTCTGTTAATTCTAAGGGTGTTTTGTCCTACAGAAACATTTAATTTCCATGTAATCCAGTTTGCTGGTCTTTTCAGTTGGGATAAAACAGTTCTCCTGTGGTCTGTTTGAGAGCATGGCAGGGTTTTCTTTAGTGTTTGCCATTGCATGGTGAAAACGTGAGTGAGAGTATGTGACAGGCAGTGGGTGTGGGGGAGGGGGGGCAGGGCCTCTCCCTAGCACTGTCCTGCCGCCCCTGCAGACACCTGTCGCCTGGCAGGGACAGCATTGTTCTCTGGTAGCATGAGGAGGGTTTTAAGTAAGGGAGGGGCGATGGGTGTTAATCACATGCCTTTAGGTGTTTTCTAGAGGGACTCTGTTCCTTGTCCCTCATCCCTCTGTCGCAGAGTGGACTTCCTGAGACCGTCCTCTAAGGCCGGGACGTGGTGTTCTTACGTGGCACGCTGGCGGGCTCGGTCTGTGGCTGTCGTACCGGTGGCCGGCCGGCCCGCGCCTGCCTGGGCTGTACTGCCCTTGGCCTGCGCTGTCCCCGCTCCGCCTTAAGCAGCCCGTGCCCCTTGCGGCCCAGGCACCGGGACTTTCCTTCCTGCCGTGTCCGTAGACTTTGGTGACTTTAGAGGTAGGCCTTGTGTTTCTGATTTGACTTTTTTTACTTTTTTACTCTCAACTTTCTATTTTGAAAATTTCCAAACCTCCAGAAAAGTTACAAGAACAGTGGAGTGAAGGGCCCAGATAAGCACTGCCTGACCCATGTGCCCCCGAGAGCGGGGCGCCTGTCCACACCCCTGTCCCAGAGGTGTCCCCGGGGCTCCCAGACCCAGAGCACAGGTGGGGGTCGGGGTGCATGCTCTCAGTCTTCAGCCTGTGCCCGGCCTTTGTTCGGTCCTGGCTTTGGATTTGTTTTGGAAAATCCAGTGTCCCTTCCCCAAGGCTTGTCTGGTTTTTGGATCGGGTCAACTGTGGTGCCCCCGACCCCGCCAGCCACCGGTCTCCCCTGGGACAGGCGGCGTGCGAGTGCAAGCACTGTGCACTCAGCACCGTCTGAGCCGCGTCCGTAGACGGCTCGTGTGAAGCCCTTCGCCTGAGTTGGGGCCAGCCCGGCGCAGCCGTCCAACCGAGAGCGCGGCCTCCGCGCCCGCTGTGGAGTCCTCACCACACCGTGCCTTCGGTGCGGGGCCCCGTCTGGGGTCACGTGTCCCACGTGGCTGCCCCCTCCCTGGCACGGGCCTCGGCCGTTCTTTGTCTGGCACGGCGACAGCATCGGTCGCCAGCAGCTCCTGGGTTTGGGCCTGTCTCGGGATCCAGGTTGCGTGTCCCAGGCTGGAGCTCCTCGAGGGCACGGCACCGCGTCTGATGGCTGTTGAGTACGTTCAGTGCTGCGCGGCCACCAGCTCCAGCAGATTCCAGACATTCCCATCGCCCCAGAATAAAGCCCCCCCACTAAGTAGTTTCTCCTCACTGACCCCCACCCCCAGCCCCCGGCAGCCACCTCCTGCCTTTTCTCTGGAGTTGCCAGTTCGGGGCCTTCCACATGGGTGGAATCGGACAGCGTGGGGCCTTTTGTGCCCGGTTCCTTCCCTGAGCACCATGTCATCAGGGTCCCCTCAGGTCCCCGCCTGTGTTATCTGGAGGTTGTTCCTTGTTGTGACTCTTCCCCTGTGTGAGGTGCCACATCTTACGTATTGGGTGGACCAATTTGGGTCACTTCCACCTTTGGCTGTTACGAACAGCGCTGCTAGGAACATACGTGTGTGTGTGTGTGTGTGGGAGAGAGAGAGAGAGTGCACACGCGCACCTGTTACTGCTTCCTTCGGGCGTGTATGTAGGCGCCGAGTTGCTGGGTCACGTGACTGCTCTCCCTGTTGAGGAGCCACTGAACTGTGTTCCACAGCAGCTGCACCACGTCGTGTTGCCACCAGCGGTGCACACGGATTGAGACTTCTCTGCATTCTGAGTTGTCTTCCTTTTTTTTTAAACAGTCATCCTAGCAGTTAGGACGTAATATTTCTTCGTGGTTTTGATGTGCGTTTCCCTAATGATTACTGATACCGAGTGTCTTTTTCATGTGCTCGGTGGCTACTTGGAGAAATGCCTGTTCAAGTCCTTTGTCCAAGGAGAAAGCAGTTGCCAGATCTGTCCCCCACAAACACTCATGTCAGGCTGGTGGCACACCCCGCT
Organism: Mormoops blainvillei; assembly: GCA_004026545.1. Lineage (NCBI taxonomy): Eukaryota > Metazoa > Chordata > Mammalia > Chiroptera > Mormoopidae > Mormoops > Mormoops blainvillei. Next base: position 88,074 of record PVJD01006277.1, read on the forward strand.
GCGCAGGCCCAGGGTGATGGGGCTCACGTTGTCCCCCCTCTTTGTGTCAACAGCCTGACTCAGACTCCACCAAACACTCAACCCCGTCTAACAGCTCCAACCCCAGTGGCCCGCCGAGCCCCAACTCCCCCCACAGGAGCCAGCTGCCCCTCGAAGGCCTGGAGCAGCCGGCCTGCGACGCCTGAAGCCACCACGGGGCCAGGGAGCCGGGCGTGGCTCCAGTGCCAGTGCCAAGACTGAGCTGACCCTCCAGTGTTGTCCGAGGAAACGTAGAGTCGGTGTATAGATATGGAGATGAAGAAAAATCTTTATTATAATACGATCAGTTTTATGCCACGTTGTTCAGGGCAGTAGACCAGCGCCTTCGTCCGCACAGCTGTGAGGCAACACCGTTCCCTTTGCACACGAAGGGCCAGCACAGCCTCTCTGCCCAGAAGAGCTGAGAAGGTGCCTAGGGTCTGCTGAGGCCACCCGCGCAGAGACCCCGGGAGCCCCGGCGTGGCTCTGCTCAGCACCCTGCTCGGCACGCAGCTCGGACAGCCCGGCCCCCAGCCCATCCTTCTTCCTGAGACTGTGCTCAGCCCGTAGGAGAAGAGTATGAAGTTGTCTGTCACCCATTGTCACTAGAATTCTGCAGACAGAGGCAAGTGGAGGTTAGCGTGTGGCCCTTCTAACTCCCTTAGCCATGGACAGAGGCCCCGAACAAGTGACGCCCGGCCTGTCCTGGGTCCCCCATGTGTGAGTCCCTCCCCAGTCACAACCACGAAGCGTCACCAGTATCTACTACTGTGAAGTCGGCTGTGCTGTCCCCCACTCGCTCCCCAGCTCTGCCTCGTCCATGAAAGTGGAGTGTCACGGCACAGCCAGGACACCCCTGCCGCCTGGTCCCCTGCATGGAGCCCGAGATTCGTGCCCGCGTGGATCGTGTAGACTCACCGACACTCCCGCACACCGTCCCTCCCGTGGCGCCTAGGTGTGCGCTCACCTTCCGCATGTCACGGGGGAGCGATCGGGCCTGTGGCCTGTCCCTCGAAGGCGTGCGGTCACCTGGCCAGCACACATAGCTCGTCCTCAGCCCAGAATGGGCTGCCCTCTGCTGTCCCACTGGTCAGCGTCCTCAGAGATGCTGCTGAAGACGTGCACTTACCTTGAGTCGGCACTGAGTGACGGGCACCACCGGCCTGCTCGTGGGCGTCACACACCCAGCCCCTGCCCGTGCCCCGCCCCCTGGGCCTTCTGCTGGGGCTGGCACCTGCTGGGGGGTCTGGTTTTTACTTTTTTAATGTAAGTCTGAGTCTTTGTAATTATTGAATCGTGAGGACATTTTTGAACAATTTACCTGTCAATAAAGCATAAGATGGCAGTTTTAAAGTTCTCGGTGGTTTGTCTGAATGGAATGACCTGTCACCTGGCTGTGTCTGGACAGTCCCAGCAGCGCCTCATGCAGGAAATGCTCTCCCCAAAAGGCGGTGAGAGCTGTTCTGGGCGTTTCCTCAGGGGTCACGCAAAAGACACATGTGCCCGTGGGGCCTGAGTGGCCCTGGACCAGGACCTCGCACACGCCGGGTTAGTGTTGGGGGCCGCCTGGTGGGAAGCCGTGCAGGGGCGGAGAACCTTGTTCACCTGCACACACCCTGGCCGGTGGCAGCTCTAGGGAACAGGGTGGGGCAGGCCAGAGTCACCAGGGGGTGTGGGAGAGCACTCAAAGGAGGCTGGCCAGCGGGGCGGCCACACTGGGGCTCTGGCCCCGATGGAGAGCTTTCCCAAGGCGGGGAGCAGCTTGTGGTGGGTTGGGATGTGCTGGCCGGTGCCCAGACCCTCAGGGAGTTTCTGGTGAAACTTGGGCAGTGACAGAACCTGCTAGAGGGTGGTCCCAAGCAAGCGTGCCACAGCCTGGAGCCCCCACGTCTCATGCCACACTGACACCAGCTGCCCGCCAGTGTGGTCACTTGGGATTCAGGCCTGTCTCACTGTGGGGTTTCCATGGTCACCATGGGGAAGGCGTGGGACAAACTGGCTACAGAGTTCTGCCCGGGGGTGTTTGCATCCCACCTGCTCCCACTGTCTAGGCAGTTACAGCAGTGCTGGCGGGCCAGGAATGGACTGCAGCTGCCCCCGGGGCTTGGGGGCCGCTCGAGGCACAGGTGGGGCCTTTCAGAAACATGTGAAATCACAGTGGGTGGGGAAGTGGACACGTGAGCAGGGACGAGTGCTGGCCAGCGGCCAGGAGAGGCAGTGGGTGGCCAGGCTTCCGGCCCAACGGTTAGACCTTGGCCCCCAGGTTGCCACCTGTGCCACACGAGGCCAGGGTGCTTGTCACGGGTCTGAAACAGGCACCAAGTGCCTCTTCTTTTTTTTTTTTTTTTTTTTAACATGATTAGCTGTTGCAGCACAAGGAATGGTGGCGTTCGCTGGTGGAAGGCAACACAGCGCCACCCGAAGCATCTAACCCAGTGTCTGAAGCCCACAGGGTGGTGGGAGGGGGTGGTTTCAAGACCCAGATGCTGGTTCCACAGGAAGGCCATTATTTGGCGGCACCATTTCTCTCTCTCTCTCTCTCACCCCCCCCCACACACACACACACAGCAGATTGCTGCTCCGGCCTGAGCTTGCCTTCAGAACCCAGCGGGGTGGGGGGCGCACGACCTGGCCTTGCAGTGACAGGCACCACACGCCCCACACTCGGGCTCCCAGCAGAGGAAGGGATCCACCCATCCTGTCCCTGCAGGACGGCGCACCGGGGCGCTTCCCTCTGGGCAGCCCAGGCTGGTGGGCGTCCGTGTCCATCGGACTGGCGCTGTCCTTGCACAGCGGCGTGGCGGACCCAGGTGGCAGGCAGGCCCCGGCTGCCCACCGCTCCACCCGCACCAGGGCCTCGGCCCCCGCGGCTCCAGCCACATCCCCCTCCCCTTGCCAGCGCTGGCTTCTTCCATGGGCTCCTCCACCGGGCACAGCCTGCCCAGCTCCGGGCGCACCGTCACAGGCAGGAGGCCGCCGACGACCCGCAGGCAGTGCTCGGGGCTGCCCTTGGCAGGGCCCAGGCAGCCTGCAGGGACCGGCGGAGGACCGCCCCTCTCGCCCCAGCTCCCGCCGTGCAGGGGCGCGGGGTTGGGGGCGCAGCAGGCACTGGGTCCGCGGAGGGCAGGCAGGTGCAGGAAACGCCTTTATTGTGCTTGGCCGGCGCGGGGCGGAGGGCGGTGGATCCCTCGGGTTAGGACCCGCACGCTCAGGCCTCCGCCTCCGAAAAGAGCGGGTTAACGAAATAGCTCTGGCTGGTGCTGCTGGCGTCCACCTGTGGGGCCGGGGGCTGCGGGGACGCACAGTCAGGGAGCGTCGGCCGCCGGGCCCGGCCGCGGGGAGACCGGCACCCCAGCGCCGCCGCCACTCACCTGCTCCACGGAGCCTGCCGCGCCGAACACCGGGTTGGGGAAGCCCAGAGGCCCGGCCGCCGCGTCGCGCCTCCTCCACCTGGGGGTGGGAGCTCCCGTGAACCCCGCCGCCCCGCCCGGCGCGCCTGAGCCCCCGCCCTGGGGCCCGCGTGCCCAAGGCCCCGCCTCCTCTTGCCCCGCCCACCTGAGCCCCAGACCCCGCGCACCTGAGCCTCCCGGTGCGGTGCAGCAACAACGCCCCCGCGGGCAGCACCAGCAGCAACAGGAACAGCGCGGCCGCCACGCCGCCCGCCAGCCCCGCGCGCGACCCCGGCTGCTGCAGACCCGCCGCCGAGCCGCCCCCGACGGGCGCGCCCGACTCCCGGACGGTCGCCGCCAAGACCCCGAGCGCCTCTCCTGCAACGCAGGGCGGGGCTCAGTCTCCCCAGGGTGGGGCGAGGCGCGACGGGACCGGGCTGGGGTCCAGGCGGGGCGCCCGCGGTTACCATGCTGGTTGACGTCGGCCAGGAGGGCCCGAGCCAGCCGCCCCGCGCCGCCTCTGCCGGGCCCGGTCTCCATCAGCACCACCTGGATCTCCGTGCCGGGCCCCGCGCCCGTGGCCTCGCGGGGCTGGGGAGGCCGCGGCACCTTGGACACGGCCGCCTGCAACTCCTGGTACTGGGGCTGCGGAGGGGGACAGGTTAGCCGGAGGCTCTCCCCCAGGACCTGCGGGGACGTTGAGGGTAGGGACGTAGGGTGGGCAGGTGGGCGGAGAGTGGACGTGTCCTTGAGGAGGGGCAGGGGCGCGGCCCCATTACCAAGGTCAGGAAATCGTGCTGCAGCCGCGCTCGGTACCGCTCCAGGTCAAAGGCGGGGCCGTGGGCCAGCGACACGATGGCTCCTTTGACAGGAGGGCAGGGGTCAGCGCCGCGGGCCCGGACCGATAGGGAAGACTGAGCCAGGGTGGCCAGGCCGTCCCAGCAAGCAGGGGCCAGGTGGGGACGCTCACCGCAGAGGTCGCAACACTGCCCCTCGGGCCGGAGGGCATCTTGGCAGGCGGCCGGGGGACAGTGGCCGCCCAGGGGCTGGAGCAGGGCCGCGCAGATCCAAGGTTGCACCTGGAGGCGGGAGGCGGGGTCGGCGCGGAGAGGGCGAGGGGAAGCCCTGCGCTCCCCGGACCAGCGCCCGCCTGGCCCCAGCGCGGAGCCCCCGCCGCCCCGCCGCGGGCCGGGCCGCGCTCACCTCCGCGTTGCCGCATACGCAGCCCGACGGGTCGGCGCAGGCCTCGCGGTCCACCCGCAGCACGCCGGGCCCGGTGAAGCGCAGGCGGCCGGCGCGGGACGCCAGGAAAGCAGCCAGGTCCTCGTCGCGCGTGAACTTCTGTGGTGGCCGGGTCACGAGCGGAGCCAGCCAGAGGAGGCGACATCTAAGTGCTCGCAACCCGCGTGTCCAGACGACAGGAGTGAGGGGCGCCCCGGGGAGGGTCCTGCCAGGGGCTTGAGACGCGGGTCCCCACCCGCCGCCGCGCGCCCCGCTCACCTGACCCAGAGCCCAGACGCTGCGCACGCGCAGGGTGCGGGCGCCCGGGCCGAGGCCCACCCGGAAGGAGTCATCGGGCGGGAAGACGACGTCGTCGTGGTGGCAGGGCACGCGTTCGGCGTCCACGGAGAAGAGACTGTGCGCCGCGTCCCCGGAGCGCCACAAGCGCGGGTCGTGCCACGAGAAGCGGTCAGGGTCGAGGAAGAGCGCGGGGGCGCCTGGCGGGCGGGCGGGCAGGCGTGCGTCCCTGAGCCCCGCGGGGAGCAGGCCCTCGGGCAGGGCCCTTCACTGACAGCCCATCAGGCCCCGCCCTCGACAGGCCCTTCGTCCAGGCCCCGCCTCCAAGACACGCCCCCGGCCCGGCCCCCGCCTCCGATCACGCTCCAATGCAGGCCCAGCCCTTCCCTCCAGGCCCCGCCCCCTGCCCGGCCCCCTCACCCGTGCCGCAGGCCGAGTCCGAGTCGGGGTCTGCGGCGCTGAATCCCGCTCCCGGGGCCAGGACGAATTCCCCGTCCAGCGGCAGGAGCTGCAAGCAGCGCAGACTGAGGCAGTGCCACAGAGCCTGGCCTGCGTCCGCCCCGCCCCCGTGGCCCTGGGGAGGAGACCCCAGACAGCGGCCAAGGGGGTGGGCAGGGCCGCGGCACGCGGAGCAGGAGCTACCCTCAGACGAGGGTCCTGGAGAGTTTGAGGCATGTGACACTTGCCGGGCCACTGCCTCCCCCGTCAGCCTTGGGGCACTGTACAAGCCAAGGGCTCATGGGTTCCAGAAACTCGAGCCGCTGGAGGCCTGAAGACAGCAGCCATGAACCGCGTGAGGGAGGGGAATGGGGGCCAGGGGTGGCCGGGAGAGTCACGGGCTGTGCAGTCCCACCCTCGCTTGTCAAAGGAGATCCCGCAGCGGGAAAATGAGGAGAGGACTCACTGGCTCCCGTCCCCTCCACTTCCGTCCAGGCCTCAAGATTACACCTCTCCTCCTGCTGACCTCCCTCGGGGCTGCGAGTGAGGGCTGAGCCACGGGGGCGTCCAGTGCCGGCGTCATGAGGGGTTCAGCCTCATCAGGGGCGCAGCCTCCTGTCCCAGCTCGCTGGGCAGGGCCTGCTCTTTAGCTGTCCCCAGGCGCTAAGAAGCTGACCCCTGCGGGGATGTGAGGTCAGAAACCAGCTGCCTCTATACCTGAGGGTGCAGCACCCTCAGGTATAACTGTAACACTATAACACTATGCCAGCAAGTCGGCCCCACCCACAGGCACCAGGACGAGCCTTGGGGACAGAAGGACGAGACATGCCTTAGGAACAGGGACAGTATTAGCAGTGCGAAGCAGCAACTCATTTTTGTAAAGAACTGGAAAGGGAAGTATAAATAAATTATGAAGAATGTGATACTTGAAAGGAAGGACACAGTCAGTGAGATGACATGAATATTGATCCAGCTGGAGACCAGCCAGTGACAGGCGTTGCTGTTCAGAAGTCCTCAGAAGACAGCAGGAAAGGACTGAGGGGGACTCCCGAGGGACGGGAGGGTCGAGGGCAGTGTCCAGGCTCAGACACAAAGGGTCGGGGGGAAGAGAAAATATTTGAAGAAACAATGAAGGTGAATTTTCCAGATTTGAAGAAAGCCGAGAAACCTCAGATTGAGAGGTCTCAGTGGGTGCCTAACGGGAAGTAAGGGAAGCCGCACCTAGACAGGCGACAGAACCCTGCGGAGTATGAAGACACAGAGCACATTCTAAAAGCTTCAGAGAGAAAGAACAGATCACCCAGGAAAGAAAACATTTCTGAAATCAGGTTTCTCAGCAACAACAATGGACTCAAAAACGTAATAGAATATTTTATGTATTAAAAAAAAAAGAAGTTTCCATCTAGAAATATATATAATCTTCCCCCAAGAATATGTTTATTGATTTTAGAGAGAACGGAAGGGAGAGAGATTGGGAAAGAGCGATGTGGAGCGAAACATCGGCTGGTTGCCTCGTGTCCGCGCCCCAGCGCGGGGATCAGACCCGCAAATTTGCGGTGCGCGGGGAGAGGCTCCAACCTACTGCGCGGCCTGACCAGAGCCCCATCCCAAACTTCATATCCAGACAAACTTCCATTCCAATGCAAGAGCATAAGAAAAACACCCTCGAGCCCTTTCAAGCCAACACCGAGCCATGGGCATCTCTCGGGGCGACTGGCACAAGGGCCCCAAGGCGGGTTCCAAGAGGAACCACAAGAAGCGAAACTATAAGCCGGGGCGCCCTGCAGCCAATCTGCGATGGCCCGCGGCCCACGTGTGGCGAGGCGACCAGAAGCGCCGAGCCCTGCGGCTGGACGGGGAACTCCCGCGGGGCTCGGAGCGTTCGTTGTGCACGCAAAGCAAGCATGGCCGACGTTGCCTGCAAGGCGTCCAACGACCGGCCGGCCCGGCCCGCACGGGGGCCTCGCAGAGAACCGCGCCGCGCCCACTGACCGCGCACTGCACGACCGCGGTCGGGGTCCCGCTGGGCGCTGCCCCGGGCCACGTGAACGGGGCCAAGCTGACCGCTGAGGAGGAAGAGATTTTCAACAAGACACATCGAAGAAAATTCAGAAGAAATACGAAGACAGGAAAAAGAAGGCCAAAATCAGAGTCTTGTGGAGGAGCGGTCCCCGCAGGGCGAGCTGCTTGGGCCCCGCACTGGGCGACCGGGCCTGGAGGCTGAGGGGCGGCCGGGTGCCGGAGCGCAAGGAGCTGGGGCTCCAGCGGAGGAACCGCGGCCCAGGAAGGCCAATAAATACTCCTCCGCCGTCTTAGCTCGTGTAATACAGGTGTTTAGTCTTGAAAAAACAACGAACACAAAAACCCTCAAGCAAGGCTGAAACACCTCGAATGACTGCCACACAAAGACGCACCCTAAAAACAGGCTGGGGGTGGGGGCGGGCAGGGCAGAGGGAAAGGGTTCTGAAGCCGCGAAGCGACATGGCGCAAAGGGATGAGATGTTTCGGTGCCGCTCACTGCCGTCTTTTTAAACTTCTTAAAAGCTCGGACTAAATGTGACGGGGAAGGGGGGGACCAAAAGGACAGGACTTCAAAAGGACGCCTAGGTGAAATGTCTCAATTTCTAGAAAAATTTAAAACGTCAAAATTGACACAAGAAGCAACAGAGAATTTGAGTAGGTAGGCAAACGTTAAAGAAATTCAAATGTTAAAGGCCTTCTCTTTTCAAAATCCTCAGTCCAAATGTTTTTACAGGTAAAGTATACTAAACTCTCAATTTCTTCTTACAGAAATTGTTCTGAAAAACAGAAAAAAGAAAAAAAAAAAAAGGAGTGGAAATTGCCCAGTCCATTGTATAGGCTAGGGTGATCTTGATTCCAGAACCAGATGAAGGACCTTCCAAGAAAAGAAAAATTACAGGTTCATTTTACTAAGAGGGGGAAATGCAAAAATCCTAAATAAAGTATTAGCCAACCAGATGCAACCGTGTATTTTAAAAAATACATGGTGGTCAGCCCTGGCCGGGTGGCTCAGTTGGTCGGAGCATCATCCCGTGCACCAAAAGGTTGCGGGTTCAATTCCCGGTCAGGGCACATACCTAGGTTGTGGGTTCAATCCCTGGTCGGGGCGCATATGGTAGGCAGCCAACCGACGTTTCTCTCCTTTCCGCTCTCTCTAAAGTCAATAAACATATCCTCAGGTGAAGATAAAAGAAGAATAGAAACATGGTGTTCAAAGGGCTCATGTCCCAGAAATGCAAGCAAGCAGGCTCGGGTCCTCCTGGTGGCATGTATGTCCCATGGTGTCCCAGCAGATGGCAGTGGGGAGTCCTATGCTGGGAAAACCAGCATACTGTGACAGAGGGCGTCACATGTCTAGAAGAAGTGGGCAGCCGGCTTTGACCTGCGCCCACTTGATGGCGCCAGGAGGACGGTCTTACAAGGATGGTTCGACCTCAGAAAACGTCACTGACAGGCTAAAGGAAGGGAGGAACTCAAACTCCTTCTCTGGAGAAAAAAACTGACAAAGTCCAGCAACCTACTTAAGATTTTTTAAAAGCTTCTAGTAAACTAACAGTAGAATAGGACTGGATAAAGCTTATGCACCAAAACCCTGCCACAAACTCGGCACTCAGTGGGACAAAGTGGACATGCTTTGTCTTTCCCGCTGGAACAAAAGGATGCCCACTTTTGTCACTTTTGTTTGACGTGGACAATGCCATAAAGAGAGAAGGAGAGAGAAAAGGAGTTAGGACTGCAAGGGGAAAGGAATGACTGTCGTTGTTTACAAAAATAACCTACTAGGGAATATAATTTTGTAAAGATTGAGCTCCATTCACAACAGACACCAAACCATAAAGTATTTCTAAATTAACTGACCCTACAGAGGACCTCAGTGGGGACCGCTTTGAAACTCTAGCAGAGAGTTTTATCGAGGGGTGAGCTGACATATTTGGAGAGGTGGACGTTAAGACCCCCGCAGAGACACAGCGGGCGGGCAGTGCAGTGTGGGCAAGAGACGCGAAGGGCGCAAGGGGGCCTCGGAGAGCCCCGCACGCGCCTGTGCCCGGATGAGCAGGGAGGCGGCGCCACGAGGCCGCGAGCGACGCTGGGGGTTTGGGGGGAGTGTCTGAAATTGGGCATATTTCAATGGGAAAAGGGAAAAGAGCGGGTCCGCTGGTTAGCGCCTCACTCAAACTTGTGCCCCTGCTGGCGAGACTGTGACTTAAGAGACGTAATGTGTGGTTCATTGCGTCGTGACAAGGAGGAGGCAAGGGACTCAGACAAAACTCCAGAACCGGTTCAAAGGCAAGGGTTTTTGCTGGATTGCAACGGTGCTGCTGGTTAGTGAAGGGCAGACAGGTGGGTGGATGGGTGGGGGCCACGTTCACAGCAGGAAGATGATCGTGGACGGTGGCTGGAAATCAGGAGCTTCTCCTCAACAAGAAAAGTGGGCAAAGGGTAGAAACAGGAGGGTAGGGGGGCTCAGGAGGAAGGAAACCCCAGAGAGAGACACTCCAAACCTGAGATATACAAGTCAAAACACTGACGTCCGCAAGTCTGTGACTAGGGTGACATCGAGGCTGCAGGACACTGCTGGGGGTGCGCGGAGGAGGGAACCCGTGCGGGCTGGGTGGGAGGCAGGCTTGCGCAGCACTGGGTCTGTCTGCCCTCTGCCAGCCGGGACTCTGGGGCCACTGCCCCCCTGTTGCTGGGCCTCTGGACTGTTCCCACCTGGGTCCTTTGGAGGCATCGAGGTGTGGAGGAGAGGCTAGGAGGTGACAGGGACATGTACGCACAGAAACTCCCGAAAGAGAAGAAGGGCTCCCATCTGGGCAGCTGGGGATGGAAAGAAGGGCCTGAGGGCGGGGCCTATCCGGCAGTAAATGGATGGGTGGGTGGATGATGAATGGATGATGGATGCATGGATGTTGTCTAAGATCCCCAAGCTCTTCTGAAGAAGATCATCAAAGTAACAAAGTCACCTGGGAGGGGCCCGAGCCCTGGAGCCCCGCCTCACTGACTCCCCAGCCCGAGGGTCCCCCATCTACCCTGGCTGCTGCCCAAACGGTGCTCCAGATCAGGCATCCGCCACCTTTCAGCAGTGGGCCGGAGAGTGAGTGTTTTAAGCCTACGGTCCCAGGGCCACCTCGGAGCCACTCGGCTCCACCAGTGCAGCGCGACGGTGGCCACAGAGGCAGTGACTGAATCGGGGGACGTGCACTGATAAAACCTGACTTACAGACGGTGCAGTTGGAGTTCCCATCCTTCTCACTAGCCACAAAGAGTACTATCCTTTCAGTGCAATCCCCCAACCACTTCAAACGCGAAAACCTGGGCGGGGGACCAGATTCGGGGGGGGCCCTCCCACCTTTACCAGCCTGCCGGCGGGAGTCCTGCCCAAGGGCCTCCTCGGGGCCTTCCGCGCGTAGCTCCCCATTTCCCACCCCGGGTGTGGAGCGTGTGTCCCCCTAATCCCCGTCCGCCTCTGGACACGGGGCTCTGGGCAGAGGTTTGAGAGACAAGCCCCTGGGAGCGAAGGGGGGCTTCAGGTGCTAGGACAGGGGAGGCCTGGGTGGGGGCTTTTCTCAGAGCGGACCTCAGCCTGCAGGGGCGCCCCAGCCCCAGCCCACGGTGACACAAAAGCGTCAACTTTCTTGAAACCTTTTTTGCTCATCAGCTTTCGTGTCTCTGTATTTAACCTGTGGTCCAAGGGGACTCCTCTTCTTCCCGAGTGGCCCGGGGACACCCGAAGGTTGGGCGCCGCCGGCAGGAGACGCAGACTGGGGGGCAGAGCGGACAGGAGGCACCGCCCCCTCGGAGTCCGGGCACCGCCTGGGCGGGGACCCCGGACCGTGCCGCGCCCCCACCCTCGCCCCGCCAACCCCCCAGAAGCGCCTCCAGAGGCCAGAGGCCGCGGCCTGAGCGCCCGCGCGCGCCCCCTCACCATGTCCGAGACGCTGTGAGCTCCTCGCACCAGGACCGACACCATCTGCAGGGGGAGCGGCATCAGCACGGACCCCGCCGGGCGCCCCTCGCAGGACCGCGCGGGGCCCGGGGGCTCGAGCCCCCCATCCCCCGTGCACCTTGTCCGCGCGGAACTCGACGGCGGCGCCCGCGCACGGGGTCCGGTTCTGGCTCCAGTTGTCCGCCGTGTCGAAGCCGGTATCGGGGACCCAGATTTTGGAGGCGGCCCGGGTCAGAGCTGGGGAGGGGGACACTGAGCACTGCCCGAGCCCGCGCCCGCGCCCGCGGCCCCGGCTGCTACCAGGCGCCGGTGCCCGGAGGACGTCCCCTCGCCCGAAACGTCCCGCCCCCCAGAGCGCCCCCCGGGGCCGGGACGGTGGCGACCGGGGAGCTCGCCACAGGCCCGGGGGCCGTGGGGGCGGGGACGGGGCTGCGGCTCTTAAGGCCCCGCCTGGGCGCGGCAGGGGCGGGTCCGCGGAGCCTCGCGGGCAGGGAAACCGAGGCGGCGGCCGCGCTGCCCCGCAGGCTCCCCGGCGCGCCTAGCCCGGGCCCCGTGCGTCCCCCGCCACCCGCGGGGGCTGCGCTGGTGGGAGCCGGGTCCCCCCTATCCGTCCTCCGGGCGGAAGACCTTGGCCTCTGGGTCTGGAGGGACCTCGGCCTCCGCCTGCGCCCCGCTTACCGCAGAGCTGCAGCCACAGCAGCAGCCGGCCCGGCAGGCCCACCGCGCCCACCGCGCCCACCGCGCCCATCGCACCCGCCGCACGCTCGCTCCCCCGCCGTCGCCGCCCAGGACTTTGCCCCGAGGGGCTCACGTGACCGGGCGGGTGGGGCGGGGGCCGCCGGGACAGTTACACATTTACCTCCAGACCCGCCTGCGCGAGTCCTCAGGTTCCCAGGCAGGGCCCGCCGGGCCTCGGCCTCCCCGCGAGCAGTCCCCCAGGACCAGCCGACCTGATGTCCGGCAGAGGGCTCGTCAGGACCCACCCGCCCCATGAAGTGGGTGTGTTGGGGGTAGAATAAACGACTTCGGGGTTCCTCCTTCTCTGTCCCTGGTGCCCACCTGTTGGGGCTCAGGGTCCACTCTTCAAACAGGGTCCTCCTGCCTCCTGTCAGCTCGGCTGTGGATGGGGACAGTGCTGGAGGCAGGTGGAGGGCGCTGGGGCAGGTACGCACGTGTGGGCCGACGGTGGGTGGTTGACGTGGGGCGTAGGCGAGTAGTGGAGGGTGTCTGTACTGGACGCCCTGGGATGGATGGGAAATAGCGAGCGAATGCACGCGTGGACGGTACTCAAGGGACGACGGCCAGACGCTGGGGGCGGACGGGGGGAGGCAGCGGGCTGCGGACCGAGGCTCAACAGTGAGCAGACAGGGGGCGGACGGCGGATGAAGGAGAACAAGCAGACAAAAGAACGCTGATCGGACAGAAGTGTGGCCAACGGCTGAAAGACAACGTGGACGTGGACTGATGGGTGCTCCTTGAGATGGGTGGGAGAGACAAGGCTGTGGATTTGGGATGGTAGGTGAGATGGATGAA
>PVJD01006278.1:0-10266 GCA_004026545.1 Mormoops blainvillei
AAACTGTGTTAACCAAGGGTACTGCTTTGAAATGCAAACCTGTTTAGATTATAACCTCCATTACACATCAGTGGCTTTTCATTGTTTGGATGGTGACCACAATCTATAACTTGCCTGCAGTTTTGTATATGACATTGACATTGTTTTCAGAATCATTTCACAACATAATCCCTCCTGATTTGTGCCCTTCAGCCACAATGAATTTCCTTTATGATTTCTTTCCCACTACAGAACCTTTCCATGTGCAACTCTTCATTTGCATCAGATGGAAACTCCCTTATATTTGCCCTGCCTAACATATTAATCAGGGAAACTAACTTCAGGGCATCCTCCTTTCCTTCTGTGAAAAGAGGGCTACCTCTTCTCCTGTACAGGTGAATCCTCTTCCCTCGAGAACTGTACATTTTCTGTTATCAGTTATCAGTCTCATATTCCAAACTTCCCATGGAACTGAATCCTTTACATTAGGGCTTAAGTCATCACCATTAAATGAAGCATGGGACTTTCTTACTCTCTCCTTTAATATAATTAACTCCTACAGTTCTTTTGGATCACATATTAATGGCCATTTTTTCAGGGAAGGCGTCTCTAACCTTCTAGATAAAATCTACTTATTATATGTTTTCGTAAACATACTCTTCTCCATCATTCATAATGTTCTATTTACTTGTGTGATTATTTAACAAATATCTCCTCCCCACACTAGCTATTGCTTCCTGTAAAACCAGACTAGTGCCCCCCATATAATATGACATACCCAATAATAGACCCTCAGTAAATATTTGGTACATGAATAAATGAATGGGTGATACTATGCGGAATACACTGAATAGTAAAAACACTTTATACAGTTCGCTAATTTGGAATAAATTGGAGAGTAAAGCCAAAGGTGACTGTAAGAGTATGATCTCTCTGAGAAGATACAGAAATTTTAAAATGGCATTAAACGTTCTACAAGACATGAAATTGAGAGCCAAACAAATTTCTCTGGGCCATAACTGACATTTGGATTGCAGTAAAATTCATGTGAAGAATGTAATTCAAATGTGGAATTGAGAAGTAGTGAGACCACCTCACCTGGGTGATGTCACATGGGGCCACTGTTGGGGAACAAGATGAGATTTGAACTGACCTCCACAGTTGTAATAAGGACGTCACCTGCCAAGTGACTCAATAGTTTTGTGAATTTTTAATATGGTTCATCTCATTCTGATATTATATAAGGGTAATTTTAGTGAGATTTTTAAGATATCTCATTAAAAAATAAAGAGTTAATTAGTATGTATCATCAAGTAAGGTCCAAATCCAATTTTCCCTGTACTTATATTACAGAGGAACAGCACACCCGCTACATTAAGAGCCAGCCATGTTGAGTGTGGCCTACTTAAGCAGGTCTTAATACCCTTTTTGGCTGAGAAGTATCATTGCAGTCATGGAACATATCATATTTTATATATCTTATGCCTTGGGTCTTATAAGAATTAGATAAAGCTGTGATTCCCAGGTATTAATTCACGTTATTTATCAATTCTCTGGCAGGCACCCAATGTTCCATGACTTAGTTCCCCAATTAATCATTTTCTTTTTTGACTCAAATTGCTCACAGCTGTGATCAAACATTGGCATAGCTCCTAAGAAGGAGGGACATACAAAAGCTGTTATTGGACAAATAACAGAAGCTGTCACACAACCTGTGTTTAGTTATAGAAAGTTTGCAAACTTAGAAAATGCTGGTTGTTGGGCTTGTGAAAGAGCCTCATTGAGGAAGGAACCCCATTATTTAAATTTGTATAGCATTCTTTGCCCAAGCTCATGATGTTGGCAATCATACCACTTGAGCCGTGAATAGTTTTCAGAAGGTATACAAATACTACATGAATGCCTCTTTCAGGGAAAACTCTAAGTAGACAAAATTGAGGGGATTTGAACCAACAGAAAAAATCCTTACAAATGTAAGTAATATGCAAATCCTAAGGGCCTTTGAAACAGTAAAAATAGACTCATCTATCTTGTTTTTTTTAAATAATTAATCTTTAGGCATAAAGATGAAAATCATTCTTTCTCTTACTGCCTAACTTTATTTTCTCTGTATAAAGAAAAATGTCAAGGTAGAGTAATCTGTTAATATATTAGTTCAAGGATATTTATGACTAATCCTAAATTGTATTTTATTTTAAAGTTAATGGTATAAGTTCGTAAACATTTCAGATTTCTGGGCCTCAGAGAGGTATTTTTTTGTTTTGTTTTATTTGTTCATGTCGCTCGTAGTGGCAAATATGTTGCGTTTGTGGGAAAAGGTGAGTTCAGGATTCTCCTATGCTGCCATCTTGAACTGATCCCCTCTTTTTTGTAGATTCTTGAAAGGTTTTCTAATCTTTGTGTTAGTATACAAAGCCCTAAGATATATCAGCTTAGGGTTTTGGCTGATGATATTTTAATTACCTGTGATAGCTCATTTAATTCATGTATATATGTACCTCATAATCCTTTTTGGTAAAGAAACCTCAACCTGGGCTAAAAGGAAAAGTATAATTCTAGGAGAGAATGAATCTGAGTTTTTGGCAAAAATATATATATATTTTTTTCTACTTCCAAGTAAAGATGTCAGGATACAACAGGATCGTATCAGTCTTCCTCCTCATGCATTCAAATGCCAATACTAATATGCTAAACTAATAATAGATAACATTTATTCCAGTTGCATGCCCTTCCGTCGTTTTCTATGCATCATTTAAATACCACAGAGGCTCTGTGAAGCAAGCAGGCTGGGTCACCTGCTGTCAGCTTGTCTTCATCACCGCACTCTTGTAACTTATGCTAGTGCATCGCAGAGGAGGAAATGGAGCTACACTTTCCAGAATGCCCTCCCTGTGTTGGGTTCCAGGGCCGACTCTGCCAAAAAGAGGGAAAGCAGGAGGATCTGGGGAGATGCGTGAGGAAACCCGGACTTCACAGAGCTTCTGGGGGAGCCCTTGAGAGCTCCTCGTCTCACTGCTGCGGATTCAGGTTGCCGTTGGCATCTTCCAGGGAGTCATTGAGTTGCAGCAGTTTCCAAGTTGGTTCCTAAGGAGCACCTGCTTGGGTGCTTTGTATTGAGATTTTTGCCGGCCACTTCCCGGATCTTTGCTCCCCCAGATCTTCCAGAGTTTATACAAGTTTCTCATTTCCTGTATTAAAACCTTTCACACTTGAAATGCATAGAGTAACTTTCTGTTTTCCTGGCTCTGAGTGAAAAGAAGAAAGTGCTGTTGGAACTTGAAATCTTTCAAAGGGCACATTTGTGTTTGGAGAATGATCCAAATCCCATGGGAGTGGAGAAGACCCCCCCCCCCCCCAGGCAGGTAGCAGAAACCCTGAATATTGAACAAAGTATAGTAAAAAGAGTGTAGAGCACAAGTTCCCTCAGGAACTAACCACAGCCAATTCGACCTAAGTTCTTATCCTCCACTCCCAGGACTGCCAGCTACATTGAAATGGACAGGGACATGTGGCCATCACACTGTTGCTCTAAGTAGGTGAAACTCAAGAAGAAATCACTTACTCTGTATTCAAGCTAATAGAAGTGCGTGACCAGTGATTCTCAAAGGAGGCCTAGGCTCTACTGCCTCCTAGGAGGCATCTCGGAAAACTCTTGTGACCCCATTGTAAGCCGCATTGCTTTTTATGGCCTCATCTCAAAAATCATGCCACTTTACTTCCATTGACTTCTATGGGTTACAAACAAATCACAGAAACCAGCCCCGATTCAAGAGGATGGGACATGTAGATCCTTATCTCCAGGGGAAATGTGTCAAAGAATTTGCAGACATGTTTTTAAACTACCAGACTACTATATCTAAAATTATTCCCACCCTCAACTAAATAGCTCCCCCGTACCTCCCCCCCCATACACACACACACACACACACACACATTTACAGTTGTTCATATGGAAAATAATGCAATAATAAATAATAAAATAAGAATAAACACTGTGTTTCACACTGTCACAGCTGTAAACTGACTTTTGCCCATCCTGCGTATGCCTTCTCTCATCAGAATGTAAATTCTGTGAAGATAGGAGTTGTTCTGTTTTGTTTACTAGTGTATCCACAGCACCTAAAAGTGTGCCTGCCACACAGAAAGCACTCAAGCATATTTACAGAATAAGTGAATGAATTCCTCCATGTTAACTTATAACATCTCAGTGTTAGTTTTGTAGCTTTCCAAGTTTAGTATTGATAGCTGCTCTAATAATGGTGCTTGCTAAAAAGAGTACAAGCAAGTAGTAAATTTGATCAAAATAACCTAGTTATGAATTTGGATAACTAAAGCTAAGCTTTCTTTCCTTATGTTTTGCTTATTGCTTCAGTAAAGTCCTCAGCCCTCATTGATTCATACTTGTGTCATCCAGTTATTTCTAAATTTAAATGAGTTGGCCTCCAATAAAAATGCCTTGTCTCTCTCTTTGTAATCCAGGGAAATAAACCAGTCTAGAACCATTCCAAGGAAGTGAAATAGGAGAAGACAAGTCAGGGTTAATTGAACAACTTTGCTAGAGGTTATTTCCAGTCATTTCCATCAGCATTTCTGGATATCAATCACGTTGCTACCATCAAGCTATAGTAATTTAGTTGTCAAGATCTGAATGTCTTAACTTGACCAAGCTAGAACAAATGCATTTTTCACTACTGCACAGATGTGCATATCCTTGGGGGAAATGTGAAGAATTTAGGCAACTAGGTAAATATGTAAAATGAAGAACTTTGCATGCAGACAGAGACACACACATCTGGGATTTATTAAGATTCTTCCACTTTTGACTGGAAAACATGTGGCAAAGAATGCTGACCTCTGTGACCCTGTTCCCTCACCTGTGCAATGCCTTTCATGATGGCTTCCTCTCACAGCTCTGGGAGGGTAAGAGGCATAATATACCTAAAGCCCATGGCACACAACCTGACACACAGTAGCACTGAGTACGTGATAACCTGTATTGCTAGCGGTAAAATCTTTTTTTAAGAAAATACTGTTTCTCATAATACCTGGGTAAAGCAAAATTGGTTCTGTGAATTTAAATACTCTGATAACGGCCACCATTTTCTGTTCTCCTTTCACTGCGGAGAAACGCTCGTGATTACCAAATGTGAATGTAACCCTCCGGCCCAGGCCTCTGCAGCCCGTCACAGTCACAGCCTCACTAGGGCCACTTTGTATCAGGAACCAGCGGTAGGTCTGGGAAAATGAAAGGAATTCCCACTATTATTTCTTGACCAAAGATACCAGTACCATTCTGCGGATATTTTCAAATTCAATTTATCACCATTCTGGCCACAAGGGTAATTTGGATTGCTTCACTGACAGAAAGCCACGGGGGTTTGCCCTGCTGTGAGTAGTTATGTTCTTTAAACTTTATGGGAATATGTAGAGTCGTGAAGTTTAAATCTCCCTTGAGTCGTGCCTTTGTCTGCCTTGGCATCCTCTGTCCTGGCATGTCTCGGCTGCATGCTGATGAGCTGAGCAGTGAGGGAAGAAGCGTGCCCAGGGAAGGTACAATGGCTTCACTCCACAGATACGTGACAGTAATGCTTGCACGGATTACCTCTGGTTAAATAAGCCCTACCCTCCTTTCATGACTGTCTTTTTTCAAATTTTTTATTGTTTTTTTCCATTATCATTTAACCCCCTTTAACCTCCCTTCCACCCTGCAGTCGCCACACTGTTGTCCGTGTCCACGAGTCCTTTTTCCTTTTTGCCCAATCCCTCCACCCTCTGACCTCCCCGCCAATAGCTGTCATCCTGCTCTCCATCTATGAAATTGTCTCTATTTTGCTTTTTGGTTCCTTTAGTTTGTCATTAAACATGTACCTGCATTTAGTCAAATGTCCTTTTTTATAAAGTGGAGATAAAAAAGCTTAATTACTCTTTTGCTATAAGAAAGCATATCAAATTACTGTTCAAATATAAATGAAACTGATAAAAGTTTTTTCAGAATGTTAATTTTCAAGGCTCTCCCAAAATCGTGTATGTCCTAGAATGATACAATCCTAATTCATTAATAACTAGCTGTTGTACATGGGACATACTCAGGTTTAAAAGAAAACAGGTTTATAGGGTATCTCTGGGTTCTGAGGAACACAGGTTACAAGTCGATTGAGAGCAAAGCCATCAACTTTATTTTACTCGTTATTTCTCTTCAAATACATTGATACTAAAAGAGCAAACATGGGAGACTTTAAGACTATAAAACAAGATTCTACTTCTCCCTTAATGCTAGGAAAACATACCACAAATAAGGAACCAAAAGCTAGTTTTTTATCTCCAAAATCCAAGGACATAGTGCATTTTTTTCTAATTAGTTTTTATTGTGTCCCTCTATATTAATTGGATTCTCTCTATGACCTTAAAACAGAGAATCAGATTCTCAGGGGCTCCCATTAGGAAAGGCTGATATTAAAGCATGGATAGCTGTTGGCTCAAAGGGAAACCATAGATATTTATAATTTATATATCATTTTGTTTTTCATAAAAGCCCACTTTTTTATTCCTTCCAGCAGTGATGCTTTCTTTTATGCTTTGTAAGAACTATTTGTAGGAATTATTTTTTTTCATTGAGAAATACTTTACTTCATCAGAGATGCAAGACTTCTACTTCCCCTATATTTCCACAGTGATTAATTGACAAATAATCTGAGTTCTGATTAATAAATAGCTTAACATACTGTTGCTACTTTCAACTCTTTGCATATATTTCTATCTGTGAGTTTTATATATTTTGATTGGCATGTATATAACTGGGTGAATAATTATTTCCTTGCGTGATGGGAATTGATTTTGCAGCTACAAGGTAACTTTGGAAAAGAACTTCACTAAAGAAACATGTTTCAGAGCCTTATTACATCTACTTCCTGCTCCTAGATATACTTTACTTTTTTCAAAATCCACATCATATACATAAATCAGGTACAAAGTAAAACTACCTTTAGGTTTTGAAACCTCTGATGTGGGCTTGAATTTCATGCAGAAATTAAAGTGTGGGGACACAATCGCTGAACCATTTGAAAGGGTGGATTTTACTCCTCCTCCTTGACAAACATGGGTAATTCTTTACCAGGGACAAAAAAAATGCTAACAAAATTCAACTGAGGATACATTTACATAATGCATCTTTTAACAAGGGAATGACTGAGGGCATACGTGACAATGCTAGCATGATGTTCTCTCCCTCCTGTCAATTATCCTTGAGTCACCCTGCAGTTTAAGCTTTAGGTCAATAAAATGAATTTCAAAGCAGAAGCCTTCAGCACCATAGAGGAATTAACTCTGTGGGGTTGCTTCAAAAAAATAATAAATGTATCTCCCACTGCTTTAACCTCACGTAATACAATCTTTTTCCAAATTTTACTTTCCATCAGAAAGGTCTCTTATTCACATTGAATTCCATTTCTTGATAATTCATTTCTATAAACAAATTCTTCTCTCTTTTAAGTATAATAAAAATTGTGAATTTAAATTGCAGTTTTTAAAGTGAGGGATATATGTACCGGATCCCTATCAAATATTTGCAAGTAACTCTTTTGGGTTGAACATCACAATATTTTGTATATTTCTTTCCAGTTTCCTATGCCATACATTATGCTGTCTTCCCATGCCGAAGGACAATTTTTCACAGTGACCTACTGATGGAGGCACATGTTAAAGTCTCCAGCTATTATATTGGATTTCTTCTTTCAGTTCTGCTGGTTTTTGCCTCATAACTTGGACCCTTTCTTATTAGGTATATGGACATTTAGTATTGTTATGTCTTCCTAGAGAATTTACTCCTTTATCATTAGGTAGTGCTTTTCTTCATCCTTGATAATTTTCTTATTCAGAAGTCTGCTTTATCTAAAATTAGTGTAGCTACTCCATCTTTTTCTGTTAGTGTTAGCATTGTATCTCTTTCTTAGTCACTTTCATTTTAACCTATCTGAGTCTATATTTAAATTTGGTTTCTTATAGACAATATATTGAGCCTTTTTTCTAATCCACTCTGACAATCTGTCTTTTAATTGGTGTGTTTATGCCATTCACATTTAAAGTGAGTGAAAAAATTTAAAAAACAATTTAAAAATATTAAACAAAAAATAAAAGCAAATAAAGTGAGTGTCATGGCTGCGTTAATATCTACTCCGTAACTGGTTTCTATTGATTTATTTGCCTTGGTTTCTTTTTTGCTCACCTTTTGTCTGTCTTCTCTGGTTTTAATTGATCATTTTGTAGGATTCCATTTTACCTCTAATCTTTTGTTAAGATTTTTTAAATTTCACCCGAAGCTATACCGGTTTTTTATTGATTTTAAAGCAAGAGGATGGAAGAGAGAGAGAAGGGGAAGAGAGAGAGAGTGTGTGTGCATGAGCACATCTGTTTGCACTTCCATCAGGGGAGTTTCTTTTGAAGTTTCTATCTTCAAGATCACTGATTCTCGACTCTGCTCTGCCCAGTCAAAGATATACTTTATTTCCCTTACATTACTTTTTAAGATTTCTACTATTGTCTTTGATTTTTTTCTTAGAGTTTCTATCTCTCTACTTACATTACCCATGTTCCTGCATGTTTCTAGTTTTTTTCATTAGAACCCTTAAGATATTAATTATAATTATTTTAAATTTCACCTGATAATCCCAACATCTACATCAGATATGAATGTGGTCCTCATACTTGTCTAGTGTCTTCAGAAAATTTATTTCTTGTCTTTAGAATGCCTTTTAATTTTTTCCTGAAAACTAGGCCTGATATGTCAAGCAATAAACACTGAGGAAAATAAAGCTTCAGTGTGATGTTTTATGTTAATCAGGTTAGGGGTTGGGCTAACCCCTAATTATTTGCTGCAGCTATAGGGACCAGAGGATTCAAATTCCTCTTGTGTCCTTGCCTTTGATTTCCTGTAGACTTTGGGTTTCCCTAAACACTCCTCAGAGAGATCCTGTGTCTTAAGCTCATTCTGCTTAATTCACTGTTATATTGGATTGCTGTTTGGTGTGGCGATAAGGGGTAGAGGAGGGAAAGCATGCTATTACCTTATGATTAAATCTCAGTCTTTTATTAGACCTGTGTCCCTAAGTTGTGACCTTCAAAAGTGTTCCTTAGCTTACCCTCCTCGAGTGAGACAGGAAAGCCAGAGGTAGTGGGAATAAGAGAATGTCCTTCCCCCATGTGGGACAAGGCCTTTGTTACAGAGAACACTCTGGGCATATTTCACAATGGTTGCTCTTCTCCTCCCCCTGCCAGAGCTTCGAAGGCATCTTTCTCAGCATTTCACACTGGCGATGTTTCTGGGGGCAAATTCCAGGAAAGTGGCGGGGGGGGGTGGGGTGGGGGGCGCTAAGACCACAGGATTTTCTCACTCTCATGCTAGTCCATACCCAGGCTCCAGCAATTAGTGAAGATCACTATTTAAGTGCTCCTGCCAGTTAATGGCCGCAGTGGCTTCTGATCCAGGTAAGAAAAGCTTGGCCGTGACTCCACATTCGCCTCTCCCTCCAGATTTGGGGGTGGTAGGTTCTCTGTAACCTTAGTTCTCTGAGAGGTCCTTGAAAAGTTGTTGACTTTCAGTTTGCTCAGCTTCAAAGACAGTAGTTATAAGAACCAGTCTGACAACTTCTAAGATCTTTACATTTTGGTGATGAAACTGGATTTCCTTGCAAAGTATTTCTGTAAAGAGCTATATAGTAAATATTCCCAGCTTTGCAGGCCATATGGCCTCTGTTGCAGCTAATGAACTCTGTTGTGACAGTGTCAAAGCAAAGACAATACATAAATGAATGAGTTTGGTGGTGTTAGTGATGTTTCAATAAAAACTTTATTTACACAAACAAGGGATTTGCTGGATTTGGCCTGCAGGCCATAGTTTTCTGACCCATGATTTGAAGTATAGATGTATAATTCTGAAAGCCAGAAATTGGTTGACAGTCTAATTTGTTGGATGAATCAATAAGTCAATGAATCTATCTGCATGTTAAAACGTCTACGAGCGATTTGATGATGCCATGAATATCCTTCTCTATTAAAACTATCAATTAGGAGAGTTTTATTTTTTTGTTGTTTAGTAGTAAGGAACTTTAATACCCAACTCTCCACAAACAATAGATCATACGGACAGAGAATCAATAAAGAAACAGTGCATTTAATAATACTGTATACCAAATGGACATAAAATACATATTATAACATTCCATCCAACAGCAGAGGAATATACATTCTCCTCAAGTACATATGTAACATTCTCCAGAACAGATCATATGTTAG